>JAFLJL010014866.1:80898-92907 GCA_018398815.1 Conus ventricosus | reverse complement strand
TGGGGGGTTAACGCACGAGAATAAAATAGCCATCACATCATTGGTAGGCCTGGATAACATATTGTTGTATATGTTAGCAGAAAATTTTACAACTTCATTACTTTAACGTGAATAAGTCGCCGCTGAGTCCATTTCGACGAGTGTGTATTTCAGTGAAATTGAATCAACAGAGAACAGTAATATGCCAATCCTAACTCACTTCGCCCTCAACCAGTTTCGGGCGAAAGTGCCCTAGGATTGGCATATTACTGTTCTCTGACAAGTAAGACTTCAATAACCAAAAAATAACGATTATTTACAAACAAACATACTGTGTAGGATTATCCGTTTTTTAATACTAATTTACTAAACTTTTCAGATTTCAGTTTTGCTTAATCCTATGTTTTTCCTCATCATTTTCAATAACATCATTTTCGCGCAAACATTCTTCAAATGAGTCTCTGTCTTTCATATGAAATAGAACTACAGTCTTTAACTGTTCTCTAAAGTCTTTTAAAACCGAGTTATATTTCTGGCATAAAATCCACACACTTATCCCATCATGTCTTCCGCTGAAAGCCAGCTTTGACAAAGTGTTTCTCTTTTTTAACTATATTTTTTTTCGCGAACAGTCATCAAAAAAAGATGTCTGCGTTCCTTCAAACATTTTATAAAATTTTCTAAACCTTCAAGTTTTACGGGATTAACTAAATATACCCTTTGTCTGTCCATAAAAACCTTCTATCTGATTCTTTGTTTTTTTTAATTTTGGACAAAAAATCAAATATGATAAAAATTATAGCGATAAACTGTTTGAATAATCTGACAAATTTTTTTCCACAACCCAGTCTCCCACAATTTTGAACAATGAGATTTTATCAAAAATTTTAACTGCCCAATTTTTTAACAGATTTAACAAATCCTTTTTATTATTTTATCAAAAACCTCCCAAAATTTTCAGTAAATAAAACCCTATGAGGCCTAAAGTTAAATTAACCCAAATTTCAGTCTGTAAATTGTTTCTATTTAAGTCAACTTGTTTTTTGTTGCTTGTTTTAGATTTAATATCCCCCCATTGTGAAAACGAGACAACAACTTAAGCTTTTAAAAACCAAAATTTTGCCAGCAATTTTAATTTCCTTTTTTAAAAGGACGTCCAAACCCCCCCAACCCCCATCCCTCTCCACATTTTTAAAGACAAAAATTTTTCAAATAATTGGAAAATTTTCTCCTAATTTTCTGCGGAAAAACTGTAATTTTGAAACTTTTTTACAACGTTTTTTTTTCTTTGGAAGTACTGTTTTTTCCCAAGGGCGTTATTTAAATTTTTCTTTCCGACATTGCGCCGGCAAAGACTTACATGTAAAGGCCAGATTGAATGCTTTTCTAAAACTTTTTGACGCTAAAATAGTAAATGGCTTATAATTAAAATTTTTTATGCCCTTTTCTAAATTGGTTCAAAAGCCTTTGAGGTCGGGTTTTCCAACAATTTTAAAATTCTACTGGCCAACTTTAAAATTTGCCTCAATTGCGCAGTTTTCTATTTAGGAAACTTTTTGTTTCGCCAACCCTTTCGTTTATAATCACCACTTATGATCAAAACCATACAAAGCCCTTTTTCACCTTCGTTCAAAGCCCGAAACCCTGCAGGTTTTTTTAATTCTAAGGTTATACACCTTACAGCGCAAATTTTAACTCCTATTTTTCGGGGCCCCCCGACATTATTTTTTTAGAAACATTTTTTATTCCAAAAAAAGTCAGTTACACTTTTAACAACTTCCCCGCTTTGTCTTGATTTTTATATAAATACCACCCTCCCCAAACTAACTTTTAAACTGTAAATTGGGGAAGATAATTTCTAAATCGCAAATGCAGTTTTCCCTGACGGAAGACTTTTAAAACTTTTGAGGGTTTCCATCAAAAGGGTTTCCATGTTTTCTCCCAAATAAAATAAAAGGTAATAATTAATGCAAGATCGAGGGGTTTTTTCTCCCTCATAAGTTTTTGTTTGCGAAACTCTAAAACATGAAGGGGCAGAGGGGTAGTTGAAACCCAACATTTTAGCTAGCTCTTATCAAAAGGGAAACCTACTCTTCTTCTTCAGGTTGAAGGGCCAACTTGTTTTTAGATTTCATTTTTAAAATTTGAAGCAATGTTGAATTACTCATTCTTTTTTACGAAAAAAACCCCGAAATAACCATCGGGAGGGTTAACTGGCTAACAATGGGCCTCTATTTTTAACTTTTCTAATTTTATTTTTCCCCTTTGGGCTTTGCTTATTTTAAACCCATACATTTTGAAAAAATTTTTCAGGGGACGCGACCGTTTTTGGCCCCCCCAATTTTATCAATAGCATGTTCAAAAAAAGAAGGACTTTTTTGATTGTTATTGTTACAAATTTTTTTTAAAAAAAATTAAAATGAGCGCGTTCAAATATACTGTGAAAATATTCTGTTGGGGGCCGCAAAAAAATCTAAAAAAATACAACGAACTCTGACTGCGTGACCCAACTGCCTCTTTCATAAAAAGGTGAGTACCCATTAAGAGCTATCTTAACCCCCATTGAAACACCACATCAAGAAAGCTTTTTTTATCATCCGAGGTTTTATCAAACCAAAAACGCTGGGGGGGCCCCAAAACTGGGTGAGTGGGTATGCTGATCTTTTTAAATCACCTTTCCTTTTGGGTGAGTCATGTAAAATTTTCATTTTTTTTACACCTTTAACGTTTTTTTGGCAAATTTAAAGCGCCTTTACCAAATACAAACCCTTTTAAAAACCATTCACAACAAAAAACATGAAGGCTTTTAAAAGGGACGAACGAATTCAATTTAACACAAACAACTTAGACAAAATTTGGATTTACGGGCCTAGGCGAATTTATTTTCGGGAAACGCACAGAAAGTATAACTAACGCATCCTCCTTTAAAAAACTTTCTTTTTTGGTCCAACTTTCACCCGGGGGCCCACAGCAAGAGCAAAAACGCATGGACAACTTTTATCTAAATTTCTAAGGGCCTAACTAAGCGGAATAAAAAAGAACGACTCTATTGTTTTTTAAGTTTGGTTTTTGCTGGGCTCGCAAGCACACAAGATCGACAAAATGATTTTTCTAGGGTTTTGACGCACAAAAACATATTTAAAAATTAGAGACCCATTAATTCTACAGTTGTTTTCCCTTTAAATATTAAAAAGGACCACAGTTTTTACAATACCAAATCGAAAGTAACTTTGCTGTTGCACGGGGTTTATACATGCGCCTTCGACCCCACTCCAGATAGGACAAAATAAACAAAAAAATAAAATTTCTTATAGCAGGCAATAACAAAGGGTTTGGAAAAACGAAAAAAAATTCGAGCCATAATATACAAACAATAAAAAACCCCAAGTTTAAGTCATCTTTTTTCCCGAAGCCAAACCCCCAAAGTCATTGAAGACCAGCAAAGCTCGGGGACTCTGTTCGCGAATCAAAAATAATGACCGAATAGAAAAACACCCTTTGTTTTTGGTTTAACTGGCCTGGGATTATTTGGTCTTTATCACAATATAACCCAAAAATTTACAAGAACAAAGCCAAAGTGCGGGGGGCCCATAAACCAAACTACTTTTTTCAGTAAAAAAACCAGCGAAAAATACTCCCCAATATTCCTGGAAACTCAAAAGCTTACCAGCTAATTTTTTAAATAATTTCGCAAGATGATCAAGCTTTTTTTACCCATGATTTATCAGTGGAGGGAGGCGGGAGGAACTGAACTTTGACCCCACCGCCCCCTAAAAAAGCCAACCAGTGTACTATTCAAATCCAAGGCATTTAAACCTTGCTAAGTGACTCCGCTCTCAAACTGTTCATTCGTTTTTTCTATGTCGTTCTTTCAATAAAATTTTTTCATAGTTTTCTTTTCTATTCACTTGTTTTGAAGGGGTCCGTTATATCGCGCTTCTAGTTTCGACTTTTTTTGTTCAAGATTTTTTGTCTTTGGTTATTTTTTTTAAATACAGCCTACGAGGGGTCGTCACCTAAAACGAGTTTCTTTTTCTTTTTTAATGCTCATCTATTCACCATTTTCAAAAATGTTTTGTTAATTCCCCCTCTGATGCTCCAAAAGCGTAAAGGGGCCGCTTTTTTCCCCGAAAGGGGACGGTGATGGGTTAACCCTTTAATGCGTTTCTTCTGAAAAACGGGTTTCTCTTCATTCATTTATTATTTCATCTGCCGATTGATTTAATTCTTCAGTTCCATTTTTTGTTTTTGGGTTAGCTTTTTGGGATTTTCCTGCAGGTGTTTTGTTTTAGCAACTGACCTTTACTAATTTTGGTTGAAATCCAAGGCGTTTTGATCTTTTACACGATCTTTGTATAATTGACCTTGCAAAAATTTTGAGGGTCGGTTTAAATTAAGCAACAAGTTGCCCTGGTCTTTTTTTAACAGACAAAGGCCCTTTTCAATTCAAATCTTTTGGGGTCAAAAATTTTGGGGGGGGTTCTTGCCCTAAATTTTTTAAAATGCTCCGCCGTATTTTTCTTTTAAATTTCACCCCGCTTTAAGCATTGACGATGCCGGAAAAGGGATCATTTCACTCATATCGTCCCAGATAAAAAAACTCAAATTTTCTTCCCCTTCAATCTTGCCATTTTTTAAAATTTTAACTTTTTTTTTTGCTTCAAAAAAATGGCGCACAAACATATGGCTCGATTTTTAGCCCCAAGAAAACTAAAAAGGGGCCCCTTGGCTGAAGGGAAAAAACGAATATATTTGTTCCAAAAAACCATCTACTATTGATCAGATCAAATCTTACTGTCAAATTCCAACCTGGGAGCAATGAAGGGATGTCCGGGCTCTGGGGCTCTTACTTTAAAAATAGAACTCGCTCAACAACAACCCAAACAGAACAGTTTTCCAGAATCTGGGACGGAAATCTTTAAAAAAAAATTTCTATAAAACTTGGGGGGCAAGAAATATTTTCTTTACAAATGCAACATATTTTTAAATATTCGATCTAGGGCTAACCGGAAGAAACTGACTTGCGTTCAAGGATCGAAAATAAAGAACACTAAAACTAGAATAGCGCCGCAATACAAAAAAGACGGCAAAAAGTATGTAGCTTAAATTTGCTATGGAATCCTTTTTCCATCCCTTAATTTTTGATTTTTAAAAGCGCAGCCCCATACTTCAAACATTAAAAACAGTTTGTCAAAATGAACAAACTTTTAATGAAAACAACCGTTATCAAACACAACCCGAAGCAAAGTAAAAGCATTTCGACATCTCTTAATTGACGTTTTAGCAACCCTTATTTACAAGCGATTGACCCCAAATACAGGAAAAATTAGCAATTATTACGAAAGAGGATTACATACAACATATCCCAGAAGCACAACACAAATGGAATTTTAGTTTAGCGCGCAGCAAATCGTTTAAAAATTTTTTTATTGCTGTGTGAAGATGAAGAACCGTTCAAAAGAAAGTAAAATTTTTAATCCTAAAAAAAACGAAAGTACAATTTTCATTGGGTATCCTAACCAAATCTAGCAAGGGGCTTAAACCTTACAGCTTTTTGATGAAATAAGAAAACTTGGGGGGCGGGGGTAAAAACCCCAACAGTTACCTTGTGCAAAAGTTTTAACACTTCACAATTTATTTGATAAATTTTTTTAAAAACAAAATAGGGTTTTAGGGTTTTGACCTAAGGGTCAAAAAAGGGGATAATCATTGCATGGAAGGGGGAAACGTAGAACTATAAACATTCAAATTGAAAAGAAGAAGAACCCCGATAAACCGCTAAAGAACATTTGTTTTTTAATATGGGATACCACTGAATATTAAAAATACAATTAGAAGATATATATCTAAATTATTTTTTATTTTATAAAAAGCTTCTTTCGGGTTTATCCAAATGTGCCTCACGCCGCCAAGAAAAAAGTAGAAAACCCTGCAAAAAAAACCTTCAGTTTAAACAAACATTACGCAAATGCAAAATACTGAGCAAGACCTTTCAAAAACAGAAAAACCAAAACAAGTATTCTGCCCCTTTTAAGGGCTGTTACAAATGTTAATACTGAACATCAACTATAATGCACTTCACAGAACGAGTTTTGGCCTTAGAAACGGCATAGCTCCCCCCGCATTTTACCCAGGATTTTTGTCTTTAGCTCTCGGCCTGTGTTCATTAGCTTTTTTTCTCTGGCAAAAAAATAAAAACAAAACTCCAAAAGACACATTTGGGTTTTCAACTAATAAGGGCTAAACTTAGTTCGTTTAAACGACAATAAATAAAGCACTACTGACTCAAACACACAGAAGAATTTTGGGGTTTAAAGGCCTTTTTTGATGACACAAAAGACAAAATTTGATCTTCAAAGAAAGGCGGGACAACTTTTCTAAACAGCCGACGCCGAGCAGTAAAAAAGGAATGTTTAAAAAAAAGAAACAACTTAAACTCTGTTCTAAACACCCATAACAACAAGAAGGGTGTTTTATACTTAGTTTATGGTCCAAGCCAAAAAAAACCTTTTAAAATGATTCGATTAAATATTTTTTTTTTAATTTAAAATAAATATTTTTGAGTTAGAAAAAAAAACCCAAACATGCAAGAATATAAGGACCAGACAATTGTTTGAAGAAGCTTAGAGAGATTTTTATCAAAACTGAAGAATTGATTTAGAAGTCATTGATCCAAAAACACGCAAGCGTTGTTCTCTATTTCTAAATTTCCATAAACTAACAAAGACCCCCCCATTAAAGAAAGTTCTTTTAAAATCGCTATGTAACAATAAATGAAAAAATCAGAAGCCCTGGTCTAAACTAAACAACAGACTTTTCTTCTCATAAGACTTAACACCTGGGGGCAACCACTTTTGCACATTTTCGCTGCCCTGAAGAAGCTAAAAAAAGGGCCTGGTGGCGGGGGGCAAAGTTTTAGAACAATTAAAACAGGCTAAGTAGCCCGATTGTTGGAAAGGGCTTACTCCGCACCTCGGACGTTGGTTTAAAAGAGAGCATTTTAAACTAAAAAATTCAGACAACAAATTTTTCATGTGGTGGTTTTTTCAAGCTGCATAATCCGCAAAAAACGCAGAGAGATATCTAACTACCCCACATCATATTTTTAATTTTATGGGGTCCTTTTGTTAACGGGACAAAATTACAGTTGAAGAACAAAACAACCAATAACGTTAATATCACACAGGGGATGGGGAAACAAATCTACAGCCCATTAAAGTGTCTAAAAACAGCCCCATCGATTGTGAACCAGACAAAAATCATTTTACTTCACGTTTCTTCGCCAGCGGGGCACCGCATTACACATTGTTCAACAATGAGAAACAAAAGCACATGCTTCAAAAAAATGGGCATAAACAAGAATTCTCAGAAAAAGTTTTTAACAAAATGCCATCGTTCAAAGCCGAAGGGGAAAAAAAAAGAAACATTGTATCGGGCCCATTTACTGTAATACAAACTAATTCGCCCCCACCTGATCTAAAGTTAGTTTTAAGAACTGAAAAAACTGCAACTTCTCCCTACGTATTTCGCAACTTTCCCCCTCGCTTTTTGTTTCCCTTTTGAAGGCCACGCCACAAAACTTTGAAAAAAAGTCTTAAGGTAAACATCAATCTGTTCTTTGCTTTCATAATTTTCAGCGGATGGGCCCCATTCGAAACCCAAAATTTTATAAGGGGCCAATCTGCAAAATACTTTTTAGAACGCATGCAGCAAGTGCGTAATACTGTTTTTAATAATCTAAACTTATCTGAAACAAAGCCCGAAGACCAACAACAGTATGACCAGCCCCACATGTTGGATTTTTGGTTTAGAACCATGAGGGAAACCAAAAAACCAACAGGGGGCCTTTGCGGCCCCGGGAAGAACCATGACACATTAGCGAAAAGTTTTAGAGGGGCAGCGCACAGTAAATGCAATCTTCAACAAAGTTTGAAACCCAAAAACAGAAGCTCCTTATTCTTTCATAAATTTTCGAGGTTACGACTCTCATCTTTAAAAGAAAGCAGTGGACGAGCCCTTTGGTTCATGCTTGCACGTCATCAAAAAGTCTGGGCTTTAATCTAATAACATTTCTTTTTTTGATCTATGCAGCAATGATGGGTTCATTAGACGCTGGGATGTCCTTAAAGTCCTCCCAATAACGAAGAAATATTTTTACCCAACTCCGTTAAAAGGGCGTTTACCCTTATGAGCATGAACAGTTGGGAAAGGGTTTATAAATCACTTCCGCCAAAGGGGCGTTTTTTCTAGTCTTAAGGAAAGGGAAAAAATGATTCGATTACCACATGCCAAGATCGTGGGAAAAGTTTGAGTGTAAAACGATGGGGGACATCATGATTCATCTTGAGGGGATACATGTTTTTTGGGGACGTCTTTTTAAAAATTTAGAAAAAACCTGCCTGAAACTTTTTTTTTTAGCCTGGATCCCGCGCATTAAAATTTCTGCGCCCGGATAGCTGGGATGCTTTTTTTAAATTACTGGAGTACAGAGATTTATTGTCGATTTTCCAAAATTTAGAGATTGAAAAAGGGTTGCGGGGAAATTTTATGGGGTCGCATCATTACTGTAAAGCAAAAAACAAATACTTGGGGCGACTATGATCCAAATAAAAGGTCTAACTCTCATGTATTTAGATGCAAACAATCTGAAAGGATGGGCAATGGGCAATCACTTTCCCTTACTAACTTTAAAATGTACACAGCGGGGTCCGAAAAATATTCAAAAAGGGATTAAAAATGTTGGCAATTTAACGCCTGATCACAGCTGGTTTTCATTCTAAATTGACTTAGAAATCCCATAACTCCCTACCCGCATAAGACTACCTTTTGCACAGAAAGCTAAAGATGATCCAAAGAACCGCCTAAACTTGTGCCCAATCTTTGAGGGAAAAAAAATTAGTCTCATTTCGACTTCAAAATTTTATTTTAAAACAGGGTTGAAGTTGACAGCAGTTCATCGCATAATTGCTTTTGACAAGAACATTCATGAAACCAACATCATGAAACACTGATCTCAGAACTAAATCCACAATCTTCAGAAAAAGATTTTTTAAGCTGATGAACAACGCGTTTTTTTTGGGAAAAACTATGGAGAATCCCACAAGCTAAAGATGCGATTTCACCAAAGAGAAGAAGCAATTTAAACTACTTCAAAACCTAATTTTCAGGACTTCAGAAAATTCATATCACTTTTTTTGGGATAATGATGAAAAAAAAGAAAAGTCCAAAAAACAAACCTGTTTTTTATTGGGGTTACTGTTTAGAAAATTTTCAAAACTTTTATTTAGAGTTTCTTTATGACTCTTTAAGCCCTCTATCCCGAGTCCAGAGTACTTTACACAAACAGTAGTTTTTTTATAGATATCCCACTGAAACATCTATAAAGACATGGAAAACCCAATTGGCTAAAGGGGATGCAGGATGGTAGACACGTCCGTTACCTAAAGACTCGCCCTTTTCTTCAATTACTAACAAAAAGGTTTAGGAAAGATGAAAGGGGAAAATTTCTGGGAAAAGGAACAAGGAGTATGTGGGGTTTAAAGGGCAAAAAAGTACCTATTTTAGCCAGGGGAAAATCATTAAAAAAGCAAAGGGAATATCTCGCAGCGTTTTGCAGTCAAACAATCACAGAAACTACAAAAAGCATTTTTGGAATAAATTTCCATCATGAAACGTAAAAAAAGCGATCCAACCATGAGATCAACACAACTTGAACAAAAAGTTTAATAAACAAACCAAAACGTTGTTTGTTTAAACCAATTTTCATATGCAAAAGGTCATTAAGAACCGTAAAATTTTTAAAACGGACTGTGTCTGGGGGATTTCTGCAGTTCTTCCTTTACAAAAGTCGAGGGGGCGGTTGTTTTGTTGGCCCGTTTTCGAAATAAACCGGGCGGATTCACTTTACAATTCTTTTTATTTCATATGAATCAACACCCAAACGGACTGTTCCCGAGCGATGTCCCCTTCTGCTTTCCCCCGGGAAAAAAAGTTACCTTTTTTAAACCAAAAAGGTAAAAGTTTGCCGCAAGAAAACCACTTTTAGCAACATCTATTGTTTTTTTTTTTGTTGCGTACTGGTTTTTAAACCCTTTAAAAACTCATTTTTCATTTCGCGCAAAAAGGGAGTCTTTTAAACCCAATTGTGTTTCAATTGTCATCACTCTCTTGAAATGGAGGAAAAAATCTTTAGCAAACTGTTTTTAAAATTTCAACAAACCGTGTCTGTGAACCCTGGAATGCCGCTTAATGGAACTCTAGTTTAAACAATAATTGATTCACTTTCCCTTTAAATTTTTCCCCCATGCTTGAATCATGCAGGATAAGTTAAAGGCCCCGTGATTATCAGTTTAGGGAACACAAACAAAACCTTTTTTTAATGGTTCTGCATCTTTGTACCCTTGAGGGATGTCCAAGACTTTTATGCGTACTTTAAAACTTTTCGTCTAATCCTATCAGAGGTAAATATAAAAAACCATTGAGGGGTCGTTTGGACTGTATTTACAAAGTGTGGGCTCGTATTCGCTAGGGGGCCGGTAAAAAATTTTTCCAAAAACGCTTTTTTAGATAACCCTTTTTTTGCGTTTTTTTCACTGACTCCAGCTGCTTGGCTTTTGCTTTTTTAAATTTCGTTATTCCCCCTTTCCAATATCCTTTTGGCGAATAATAATTTTTTTCATTTTTTCTCACCAATATTTTTGCGCAACAAAAACCAACGGTCATACCAACCAAAAACCCATTTTTTGCATCTTTTGTTTTCTGAGGTTGATAAAAGTCACGAATTTTGGTGGGGCAATGTCTCGTGGTTTTGCCCGTTACCAATAATATTTGTTTTATTCTTGATCAACATTTTTAAATTGTAACTGCATCCCCCTTTTTTTTTTGTGTCCCTTAAAAAAATCAACTGCTAAACTCGCTTTTCATAGGGGCTTGGGGGGCCGCTATTCTCCAACTTTGTTAGTCTTTTTCTCTCACCGTCACCCCCCCAGTTTACTAAAAAAGCGAATTCTTTCCCTAAAAGCAACGCATTCACCACAGCGCCGCCTATCATTATTGCGAGTGAAGCCTTTTTTTTAAAAGAAATTTTTTTCTTTTCATATTTAATTGCTGAATTATTCCTTGCTTCTAAAAAACTTTCGTGGCAAACGAAGCTGCAATGAACAAACACTTTTCGAATCCCAAAATCTAGTTTGCCAAGATCTCTGGTTTAATTCTTACAGCTTTTACCGAGCATTGATATCCTACACTTTTCCTCCAATAACAGCAAATGTATACAAGGTGGGACAGTTTTTTTTTGGTGCTCATTTTTTTTTTAAAAAAAAAAAATTATAAATTAAAAAAAACTGAACATGATGACAAATACAGCACAAGGCAGCCCCAAACCTTCCGAACAGAAAACCAAGTGGGTGACCAAGCTATTATGCCCAAAAGGGAAAATTGTATTTTTTTGCAGCATGTGGAAAACAAACAGTTCCTCGGAACTGAATTCAGCATTTAAAAGATTCCCAAAAGATGTCGCCACAAACTTATAAAGTACATAACAGGTATGAGGCCATTGGGGGCAAGAATGTAAAAAGCGTTGGGGAAACGGTTCTTAGTTTGACACTAAAATCAGTAGTTTGCTCCCATTATTCGAACAAGATCTTACGTAATTTAACCAAGATCCATTTTAACAAAGTCTTGGGCTCTAGGGGGTGATCTAACTACGATTTGGAACATTGTTATCGCCTTTAACATGGATTAATAACTTTTAATCAATAGATTTTTGTTTTTCCCTTCAAAATGAACGAGCTGGGAAAATCAACAGAACCAAATCAGGAAACCTGAATCAAAAACATTGATCGAAAAATTTTAAACAGAAAACATTAATCAGGTGAGAATAAACCATAAAAAGCCCCCCCTCCCACGCATTTCGCAGGAAAAAAATTACTAGTGGAACAAAAAAAAAAAATTTCAGTTACAAACACAGAATATAGCTATAATGAAAAATAAAGCCCCCAACGCCAAAAGTTAATTCAATGCCAGCCCAGA
>JAFLJL010014866.1:55898-73398 GCA_018398815.1 Conus ventricosus | reverse complement strand
GTTTGAAGGTGATTCTGAAGAAAATCATCCCCAGAGTCAATGCGAAACTTCAGGAGAGCATTGAAGTTACTCCTGTTGCCTTCTTCCAGCACCCCATCATCTCTGTGACCTCTGAGAGCAAGACCTTGTTGGCCACACAAGAAAACTGTCTTGAAGATACTTGCAAGTATCTTCCGATTTATAGCGATCTGCGCTTCAGCTTCTGCATTTAGTGTGACATCAATGCCCTCAACAGGATTTCGCATATTTTCCAAGAAATTTTCACTCTTCAGCATAGCATCTGCGTGATACTTTTTTTGTGGCATGATTTTTCAAGTCATCAGAACACTTGTTCCAGTTTCGATAAGCTGATTTGACAAAATAGCCAAGATTTTCATCATTGGCAAACATTACACAGTGTTTGCACAAGACGCCATCTAACGATGGGAATATAACAAGCCAGGGATGTTTTTCTAACCAGTCTGCCTGAAATTTTCTGTTTTTGTTATTCAGTCGACTGACAGGAAACTGGAATTTCTTTGGGGTACCCAGTGTTCCGTAAGAAGGTGAAACTTTTCTGCTTCCTCTGAAGGTTTTTTGCTGAGGCAACGCCCAAAATCCATGGCTGTCTCAAGTCTTCTTGACAGACCTGTTGACAGAAATAAAAAGAACATACTTGTTAAGCAAAGGAAACAGAGCAAGATCCAATTTTCTAATTATAGTCTAAGTGAACAATTATTACCGGTGTATGGTTGGACTGAAAAAAAAAACACTTCTAAAAGGTCATGTGAAGGAACAAACACAAGGTCATGTGAAGGAACAAACACTTTCCGAGCAACCAGGAAGAAATTGTCATTAGCCTGCACGCACACACACCAGTATCAACAACACCACCTCCACCACCATCACAACCACACTAGTCATGACATACCTGATGGATTAGATGAACACGCAAAGTCTGCTGTTTCTTGATCTAATGTTGATTTTGAAGACATCGCATTGTGAGTCTCATCTGAGCACTGGAGCTGGCAACTTGGCTTTCTGGCAGTCTGGAGAAAAAGTCATAGTTTAACACTTAGTTTACACTTGATATTGAAACCAAAGTTTATGAGATACTGGCTATAAGTGTAATTGATCTTTACATGTTACCCAATTTTGATGAATGACTTGTATACAAAAGAGAGTGTTGGGCTACCACTAATATTCCATAAAAATATTTGATGAAGAGGATGATTTTTATCATTTTATTATCCCATTATTGGGATTTATTATCATTATCAATTACATGTAAATTATATTCTTATTGTATTGTATTATAATTTGAATTCTTGTTGTACAATGTTCTTCTTCAGATAGAACAGTAAATATATTATTATTTGAGGCCAATCATAAAGAACTCTTAACTTGCTTGTTTAATCTAGTAGAAATAAGAACTCTGTATTACAGTGTATCGAACAATAATATTGACAAGAAAATATTATTCATTCAATTCGCAAGAAGACCACAAGATTCTATCAGCACTCAAGACCTATCTCCATTAGCTCCATTGTGTTAATTATTTGATTCAGCAACTATTAAAAATTTGGTCATAAAACAAAACAAAACAAAACACACAGACACACACATACACACTATAGTCCATAAACCAGCTTACAAGAGCAAACCAAACAATAAGTTACACTTACCTCTGAATTTGAAGATCCTTCAGCATGTGATTGTGAATCTGAACAATCTTCTGTCGTAACGGGAACAGTAGAAATGCCTGCCTGGTCTTCCTGTTGTGGCAGGGTGTTATCTTCACTGACACTTTCAACACCTTGGCTTTGCTACCACCACCTGAAAGTAATAACAAAGGCCCCGGGTAAATATTTTTTTGCAAAAGCCGGTGACTGAAATGATGGACTAATAAGTAATAGTACTAAATATGATGTCGCTATACAAATAGAAATAGTATGGAGGTTAATTGGAAGCAAAAAAAACCGGGGGGGGGGGGGGGGGGGGGGGAGTTATCAGAGTCTACTGAAGTCAGGGGCGGGTACGAAAATAATAGTATTTTTTATTAAGTAAACAGAGAGAGAGAGAGAGAGAGAGAGAGAGAGGAATGCATGACAGGTTGACAGGTGACACTGTGACAATCACAATGACACGTGCACCCCCCCCCCATCCCACCCCCGCCCCCGATACACACGTATAGTCATGCACAAGCGCGCGCACGCACACACACACACACATGCACACCATCACTCTGCAAATTTGATTTTGCTTAATATCTAACACTCAATGTTAGCCACAACAACTATTTGATCGTGCGCCTTTGGAAAGAAAAGACAAACGACAAACACGTGTACACGAGTTACTCACCGGCCATTGTCTGCGGAGAAAAGAATGCCTTTAGTTTCTTCATTCCAGCTGCATCCGCAGATTTAAGTGGAGGTCGCTTCGGCATTTTGCAGCTAAACAAACTGATAAATACGCTGGCCGCGATTACACTGTGTTGAAAAACTCTTCAACTCCCGCAAGCTTCTCCACGACTTCTTTCTCTTTGCGATTCGCCTCGTAAACAAAGAGAGCGCAAGGGAAGTAAGTCTGCCGATGTTGAAAGATACGTCTTTCCACCACATACTTTCAAAAGAATCAGCATCCCGCACGATGCAGGGGCAGAAAATAAGATGTGTTAACGTGTTAACATGTTAAAATTTATTTCTTTTCTTTTCTGAGAGATGAATTTGGTATTTTTCTTTTTTCAAAAAAGAAATTATAAAGCTGAGAGTTGCTTTTTCCCCCACCCTCTTTTTTTTTTTTTTTTTTTTTTTTGAGGGGGGGTTCCGGAACCCCTGGAACCCCCCCTCAGATCCGCCCCTGCATCAGGTGAGAAAGAAACATCTGTTGGGGTTCCAGTCCAATCCACACAGGGAGACAAAACAATGGCCCCAGTGCATTCACCTCGACAGTTTCAGCAGACATCGAACAGCAATTTGCTGGTCCTCAGGCCGTTGTGTTGACTGCGTCGGGCGGAATCATTAACTTGGGCCTGTGATCGCTATTTTCTCGCTAGGAAAATGTAGGCCATGGCGCTTGGTGAGAAGGTGAGTGTGTGTGTGTGTGTGTGTGTGTGTGTGTGTGTGTGTTGTGTGTGTGTGTGTGTGTGTGTGTGTGTGTGTGTGTGTGTGTGTGTGTGTGTGTGTGTTCGTACATGCGTGCAGGCATGCGTATACACATACACACATACAAATACACGCTCACTTACGCGCGCGCACACACCCACCACACACACACACACACACACACACAACACACACACACACAACACACACACACACTGAACACACACACATACACACACGCACACACACACACACACACACACAACACACACACACACACACACACACACACACACACACCACACACCACACACACACACACACACGAACACACACACACACACACACACACACACACACACACACACACCACACACCGACACACACACACACACCACACACACGACACACACACACACACACACACACACACACACACACACACACACACACACACACGACACACACAACACAACACACACACACACACACACACCACACACACACAACCACACACACACACACACACACACACACACACACACACACACACACACACACATCAGGTGAGAAAGAAACATCTGTTGGGGGTTCCAGTCCAATCCACACAGGGAGACAAAACAATGGCCCCAGTGCATTCACCTCGACAGTTTCAGCAGACATCGAACAGCAATTTGCTGGTCCTCAGGCCGTTGTGTTGACTGCGTCGGGCGGAATCATTAACTTGGGCCTGTGATCGCTATTTTCCCGCTAGGAAAATGTAGGCCATGGCGCTTGGTGAGAAGGTGAGTGTGTGTGTGTGTGTGTGTGTGTGTGTGGGTGTGTGTGTGTGTGTGTGTGTGTGTGTGTTTGTTGTGTGTGTGTGTGTGTGTGTGTGTGTGTGTGTGTGTGTGTGTGTGTGTGTGTGTGTGTGTGTGTGAGGGAGGATCGACTGGTTATTGTATCCAGTTGAACTAGACATACACACACGCACACACGCGCAAACACGCGTGCGCGCGCGCACACACACACACACACACACACACACACACACACACACACACACACACACACACACACACACACACACACACACGGGCGCTCGCGTGCACGCACACACACACACACACACACACACACACACACCACACACACACACACACACACACACACACACACAGAGACTCTGAAATCACTAACATTGCTTCTAAACCATCCTTTTCACCAATTCCCAGGTGGGTGCAAAAAAAAGCCTCTTTTGATATCAGTTCCAATGAAATATCAAAAAAGAGATCCCCTATATATTAAAAGAATTTGTCAATATTCATCTGGATGAAAATTACAGAAATCACATGAAGATTTTCACTGATGGCTCAATTTTAGACGATAGTGTAGCAGGTGCTGCTTTTATTATTCCAGATTTGAATGTAGAGAAACTCTATAATCTTGGTACAAATCTTTCCATATTTAGTGCAGAGCTCATCGCCATTTTGATGTCTTTGGAATTTATGTTACATTACCCCCTAAATTCTTGTCGAATTCTTGTGTGTACCGATAGCAGATCGGTTCTGGGTGCCCTCTAGTCCCAACATTCAAAAATTCGACTTGAGATTATATTAGAAATTAACCATGTCATTCATCATTTATCACTTAAAGGGATCACTGTTACGTTTTATTGGGTACCATCTCACAGTGGAATTGTATTAAATGAAAAGGCTGATCACGCAGCAAAAAGAGCAGCTAGAAATATGGAAAGCACAACTTGACTTAATATACCTTTAGATCTTTCAGAATGTTATTCCTTAATTGACAAACAGACTGAGATAAGCTTCCAACAATCCTTAAAGAACTCGGAATCTCAGTACTATCATAACTGTATTGCATACAGTTCTGGAACACAGAATAAAACAGCAAAAACTTATCTAACTCATATACCTAGAGATGTAAGAAGCTTAATCCACAGATTACGTTTAAGTTCACTGAAAACAAAATTCAGTAGAAATGTTAGATGTATGTGTGGAAACGCACTAAGTGTTTCACATTTGTTAATTTATTGCCCCAAAACAAAGAACTTGATTATCATGGCTTCCGATAGATCGACGTCATCACTTTCTAAAATGTTGAATGATTATTCGTTTCTCAGATTAGTCAGTCAAAGTTTCTTACAGAGTCCAGTTGGCATTGTACTTTAACTGGTTTTATCTAGGGTGTTTTGGGTTTTTTGTTGTTGTTTGTTTTGTTTTGTTTTGAATAAGCTTATGTAGTAGTATTTAAAGTTCTACACGCTTTTCCCCTATCCCTCCACCATTCTTTTCATAAGCACACATTCGCATACCACACACACCATTAACACATCGTCTGATATCACTTTTAGTGAGAAGACGTTAAATTGAGGAACAACAACAACACACACACACACACACACACACACACACACACACACACACACACACACACACACACACACACACACGGCAGAAGCGATTTAAAACAGAGAACCTGCTGCCGTTAAAGCACCAGAGTCCTGTTTAATTACCATGTGTATCAGCTACGTATGTACACTCCCGTCCTCACACACTCAAACACACACACACACACACACACACACACACACACACACACACACACACACACACACACACACACACACATTCTCTCTCTGTTTGTCTGTCTGTCTCTCTCTCTCTCTCTCTCTCTCTGTCTCTCTCACATTCTCTCTCTCTCTCTCTCTCTCTCTCTCTCTCTCTCTCTCTCTCACACACACACACACACACACACACACACACACACACACATGCGTATACACACACACACACACACACACACACACACACACACACACACACACACACACACACTCACACACACACACACACACACACACACACACACCTGACTTGATGAATATTTTGTTGCATCAAGAAGAGAAGGCCAGCTGTTGTTGTTTCTGGTGGTCCTTTCAAGGGGGTTGGGGACAAGTTGTTGGCCTTGGCTTGGTTGGGTCTTCCCATCCATGTGGTCATATTGCTGTGATGATTTGGTCAATGCTGTCAGTAAACAAAGCAAACCTCGTTGTGCTCTCTCTCTCTCTCTCTCTCTCTCTCCTCCTCCTCCTCTCTCCTCTCTCTCTCTCTCCTCCTCTTCTCTCTCTCTCTCTCCTCTCTCTCTATTGCGAACAAATGGTAAAGATGATAAATTTAAAAAGCAAAGAAATAAGGTAACCGATATGAAAAGAGCCGCCAAAAAGAAATATTTTAGTGACCTATTTCCCGTAAAGAAGATTCTAAATCGATCTGGAAAGCTATCAATGAGCTCTCCGGTAAAACCTTGTCATCTAGTGCTCCTTCTGAGAGAACATTGTCTGCTGAACTCTTAAATGATCACTTCACAACTGTTGCAGAAAAGACGATCAAAGCTGACTGTTCAAAAGACAATGACCTATTTGAGCTAAAAGCGTACTGTGTATCGAAAAACATAAAATCTAAGCTTCAAATCGAGTTATTGGTGTACATGATGTTTATAAGGAATTGTGTTCTTTAAATCAGTCCAGTTCTCGAGGTTTAGATGATATAGATGGTAAAAATTTTGACAATTGCTGCTCCAATTATATCAGAGCATCTTACATATATTTACAATCTTTCCATTGATAAAGGTGGTTATCCACAATCCTTCAAAGATGCTAAAGTTTTACCTTTTTTAAAATCTGGTGATCCCATTGATCCTTCTAACTACAGACCTATATCTATCCTATCTATTCTATCTAAACCCCTTGAAAAACACATTAAATATAGTATCCATAAACATTTTATGAAATACAATTTATTACATTCTAATCAAAGCGGATTTCGAGAAAATCATTCTTGTCACACCTTGCTCACTAATATAATTGAACAATGGCATTTAAACATAAACAATGATCTCTTCACAGGAACAATTTTTGTCGACTTTGCTAAAGCATTTGACACTATAGATCACAATCTACTGTTAAGAAAACTAGCATTGTATGGTTTGTCCCCTGAAGCTCTCAAACTCATCCCTCATTTCTCAACTGTAGGCGACAAGTAGTCTTTAAAAATTCTGTTATTTCATCTCTTATGCCAGTAAATTATGGCGTTCCCCAAGGGTCAGTCCTGGGGCCTATCTTATTCTCAGTTTATATAAATGATCTTCCTTTACAATATTCTTCTCCGTGTGAGCTTTTTGCTGATGACACTACTCTCCACAATAAAGACAAAGATGCTGACTCAGTATGTATCAAATTACAGAATGATCTTAATAAACTTGCAAAGTGGACTAATTTGAACCATATGGCCCTCCATCCTCAAAAGTCTAAATTTATGATGACAACAACCAGTCAAAAACGTCAGAATATGAAAACCGGTTTATTTAAAATACGTATACAAGATAAAGTCTTAGAAGACGTTAAATCACACAAATTATTAGGCCTTACAGTTGATAATAATCTTTCGTGGTCTGATCATATTTCTAATTTGTCCAAAATATTATCTAAAAAATTATTCTTGTTGAACCGAATCAAGAATTTCCTTGATCAACATACCAGAAAGTTATATTTGTATGCATATGTACAACCAGACATTAACTACGCTTCTACATGCTGGGATTTAGCCAGCAAAAATTGCTTAAAACCACTAGAAAGCATGTACAGACGCGCTATTAAGCTCATACTCTTGAAATCTTCTCTACAAGCTAGTGATTATAAAGATCTTAACATTCTTCCATCGATCTAAAATGCTGCTTTAATAAATCTGTCTTTATGTATAAAATTATTAATAATCTGCGCCACCTTATCATTCACGACAAATTTCCATTAATCAAAATTCGAGGCAAAAATATCCTATATACCCCTCGACCACGAACTGATCTTTTTAAGTCATCCCTTACTTACTCTGGGAGTAAATTATGGAACGAAATCCCTACACATTTAAAACAGAAAAATAGTTTAACAGCGTTTAAAAAAGCATATTTCAAATACCTCATAGACCATTTGTAAATTATGTTTCAGCTAACTGTATAGTCTCCCAAGTTTGATATTCCCTTTGACACAAATGGTCTTCGTGGTCGGCTGGGCTATAGCCATATCACATGATTGACTTATGAAATGTTTATGTATGCCTGTGCGATGGTTACATATGTTTAGTTTTGCATGTGTGTGTGAGTGTGTGTTGTGTGTGTGTGTGTGTGTGTGTGTGTGTGTGTGTGTGTGTGTGTGTGGTGTGTGTGTATGTGTGTGTGTGCAAAATGTTATAATAATGAGATTGCTTACTATTTTCTTATATTAAAAAAAAAGTTTTGTTTTGTTTTGTTTTCTTATTGCTGTGTTTAATTTTGTCAAATTGATTTAATTGTTCCTTTCATTTATTGTTATTCTGAGGGCATAGTGTAAAAAAGCTTCCAGCTTATCTATTCACCCTCATTAAAGATTTCGAGTTTCGAGTTTCTCTCCTCTCTCTCTCTCTCTCTCCTCTCTCTCTCTCTCTCTCTCCTCTCTCTCTCTCTCTCCTCTCTCTCTCTCTCTCTCTCTCTGCAGACTTGCGGGAACGCATGTGTGCGCGCGCGCGCGTTTGTGTGTGTGTGTGTGTGTGTGTGTGTGTGTGTGTGTGTGTGTGTGTGTGTGTGTGTCTCCCGGTTATAGAATTCAACGAAGGCTTTTCATTAGGAATTACAAACGCTTGCATGTTTCCGCTTGGTGGATCTTGATCAGATCGTTTCTGGCATCTTGTTTCATAAAAATGCCACTAATGGTACTGGCAGTTAATCTGCTGTTAAGACGAACTTTTTGATAAGTTGGGATCTGTTATAATCATTGCTATAAAACAGATTATGAATAGATATTTTGTGCAAATGATGTGACAAATATTAAGTTTCATTCCGTAAGGATCCGATTTTTTTCCCAGTACAATTTGCACCAGTCGTAAGTGCATACCTAAATATATATTTGAATATAGAACTAAAAACATTCCACATAATTATAGGGGAGAAGAAAGACTGTAAGGTTAACATTTAAAGACGACCACCTACATGGGGGAAGTAAGACTATGAGTTCAAGAGAGCCGGAATAGCTCAGTTGGTAGAACGCCGGACTTGCAATCTTAGTCATCCTGGGGTTAAGGGTTCGAATCTCCACCGGCCGTTCTGGTACGGGGGATTTCCCCCTCGGACTTAACGTTGGTTCTGACTCCATTTCTCAAAAAAGTCCTTCGAATTAGACTATAAACCAATCTTCCGTGAGTGAACGTACGCATAATCATTTTGCGCACACGTAAAATCCCATCACCAACTTTCGGGAAGAGAAGGCCAGTTTGGCCGTGGGTGTGGATGACACGTTACACATAGCATGCACCCTGCATGAAAATTGAAAGAATGAAAGAAGAAAAGTGAATAAATGGTACTGATTTAATGACACGGGAAACGACTGAATAGAGCGCCGACAGGCAGCTCTTCAGTCTGCTCTACCCAGGTAGGCAGCCCGTTGTGTAAACGTGGGGATTGTAAGGCGCTCAGAGCTTGGTCTCTAGCTGAGGGTAGGCACTATATAAGTACTCTTAATAATGATGATAATTATGAGAATGATAATGATGATGGTGATGATAATAATGATAATAGTTATGATAATGATAATATTGATACTAATGATAATAAGAATGATTATGATGATGACAATGTTAATGATAATGATAATAATAGTAATAATGAAAAACGACGATAATGATGATAATGATATTAATGACAATGATAATCATGATGATAATGATAATAATATTAAAAATGATAATGATAACAACGGAAAGAAGAAGAATAAAAAGAAGAAGAAGATGATGATGATGGTGATGATGATGATGATGATAATGATGATTGATGAAGATTCAAAGGCGAATCAAGAAACGATGCCAGAGTAAGGCAGCAAATGAAACAGTCCTAGTTCATTTAGATCCCAACACATCTGTCCAGAATCCCTACAATACACATCAATTAAACAAAATGTACATCGGTGCCAAAAGGATAATAGAAAGTCGTTGTGCTAATCGTTAAAACTCCCGAGAGGGATGTCAAACAAATACAATAAAACGTGTTGGGTCCAAGTTGGCCGCTTGCTTTGCACATTTGGACACATCTCGGTACGAAGACGTGACCTCTCAGTCAAGGACAAAGAAAGCGCGAGCGAAGGGTCTCGGAACTAGGTCACTGGCACCAAATAAACCGCTTTCAACCCAGAGTATGCCGTGGATGCCCCCCCCCCCCCCCCCTCCCCACCATGCCCTCTCTTCATCACTCCCTCTACTGTCAGTATCCATCTGCACCCCCCCCCCCTCCCCCCCTTCCCCTCTCTCGTCGCACCTTGACCAAATTCACGGCGCATCCCTGCCCTTAACGTACTCTCTGCGCGCAGCCTTCCAATCTATCACAATGCTCGCTGTATGGAGCTTTTTGAATGGGTGAGTTGTGTTTGTTTGTTTGTTTGTTTGTTTGTTTGTTGTTGTTTTGATCACGTGAATATCATCTGTATTGGTCTTCCTGTCCCCCTGTGTGTCTCTCCGAATCCCGCCCTTCGTCCTTTTTGTCGGGGTGTTTTGATCACACCAGTCATAAACAGACACATTTCCTCTCTTGTTTATTAACGCATCTTTCACGTTGAGAGGGTTTGTTTGAAACTCGGGGGTGAGTCTCTCTCTCCCCTCTCTCTCCCTCTCTCTCTCTCTCTCTCTCTCTCTCTCCTCTCCCCCTCTCTTCTCATCCCTCTCTCTCTCTCCTCTCTCCCCTCTCTTTTCTCTCTCTCTCTGCCTCTCCTCTCTGTCTCTCCTCTCTGTCTCTTTCTCTCTGTCTCTCTGTCTCTCTCTCTCTGTCTCTGTCTCTGTCTCTCTGTCTCGTCTCTCTCTCTCTCTATCCTCTCTCTCTCTCTCTGTGTTTTGTGTGTTTTGTGTGTGGTGTGGTGTGTGTGTGTGTCCCTCCCTCACTTTTCCCCCCACTTCACCTCTCTCTCTCTCTCTCTCTGTCTCTGTCTCTCTCTCTCTCTGTCTAGCTCTTTTTGAATATTTTGTTGTTTACAAAACCCAGAGGGCGCCTTTGTTTTGGGAAACCGACAAAAAAAGCTTGGTTGCCTTTGTGTGTTATTTGCAGCTTGTTAATTTACCTTGTTTTCTAAATTTTTTTTTCTTTCTTTTTACGATCCGTTTCTATTCAGGAAGCATAATTGAAACCGTTGCATAAACCTCCCCCTACCACCATCTCCCCATCTCTCTCTCTCTCTCTCTCTCTCTCTCTCTCCTCTTCTCTCCTCTCTCTCCTCTCTCCCTGTCTCTCGTTCTCTCTCTCTTTCTTTCTCGTCCCTCTCTTTTTATCTTCTTCTTTTTCTCCTCCTCCTCCCCTCCACCTCCTCCTCCTCCACCCTCCTCCTCCTCCTCCCCCTCCTCCTCCTCCTCCTCCTCCTCCTCCCCTTCTTCAAAAAAAATCTATATTTTCACATTTCCTGTGGGCAACGATTTCCTGTTTCTGTTAATCGAGCTTGTGTATTTTGCACTAAGGAGTAACTTTTTGTAATTTTGTTATAATTCCATTTATTAACGGCCGGATGTGAATAAGAAGACAATCGATGTTCTATTACGTTCTTCCCGCTCTAAAGAAGGTTTGTCTCTCTCCCCTTCTCTCTCTCTCCATTTCCCTGAATCTCTCTCTTCGTCTCTTCTTCTTCTCTTCTTTAGTCTTTTCTTTCTCTCTCTCTCCCCTCTCTCTCTCCTCTCTCCCCTCTCCTCTTCTCTCTTCTCACTCTCTCTCTCTCGGCCCAGGAAGTAGGGAATGAGCATCAGTTTATTGCGAATTTAAAGACAGGCTTATTTGTTCTTTTAAACAGAATTGGCACTCAGATATATGGAAAGTAAAGAAAAATATCGCGGGTTTTCTCCATTTAAGAATGTGTTCATTCTAAAAAAGTTTCTCAATGTCAAAAACAGATAGATGGCACCGAATAAATTACGCAAGATTTAGGTTGAGAACTTTGGGTTTTAATGCGAACAAAAGATGGTTTGAATGTGAAACATCCACAGAATCCCTGTCCTGTATGAGACACATTATTGATGACGGAGAACACTTTCGTTCCACGTACTGCTTATAATGGAGTGCGGACAAATTGTTCACTTTTCCAGTTAGATATAGCGAAAAGACAAAATGTTGCTGTCGCGTTATCATCAGATAGAACTTGTAATTAAATCAGTTGCAAAATCATCGCAGAAGCATTGAAAATTAGACAGATGGAGGATAGGGGAAAATTTTAAAAAATGCATTATAAGAGATATCTGAATGAATATTTCATTCATCGCAAGTGGAAGAGATCAGTAAGATACATGTCATCATTTTAACGAGTGGGTGGTCGAGTCAGTCTGGGGTTGTTTTTTTTTTAATTTTCCTAATTGCATTACTCCTTGCGTGAGGACATAAGGAAATGTTTTTGAATTTTTGTGTTTTTAACCTTTGATTTGGTGCACACTAGGGATGAATTTGGGGACATTTGTTTGCAGGAAAGGAAGAGGGAAATGTTATTGTTCTGTTACCTCTTCCCCTTGTCGAAAGACCTGTTTGGTAATGACAATAAAATATCAAAGTGTCAAAGCTCTCTCTCTCTCTCCTCTCTCTCTTCTCTCTCTCTTCTCTCTCTCTCCTCTCTCTCCTCTCTCATTCCCTCTCTTCTTCTTCTTCTTCTTCTTCTTCTTCTTCTTCTTCTTCTTCTCCTCCTCCTCCTCCTCCTCCTTCTCCTCCTCCTCCTTTTCCTCCTCTCCTTCTTCATCTCCTTCTCTCTCTCCCAGCGCTAGGCATTCCACATCAAAGCGTCACCTCCACCCCTCTTCATGCTGGTTTTTAAGAGGGCAGTCCACGTGTCCATTATCAGAAGCTGAGAGCGTCATGATGCGACACGGAAAACAACATCCAAGTCGGTACAATCTACCACACGGCAAAAGGCAGACTCGCATGCCATCGAGACCAGGGCAAAATGGACCCGTTTTTCAACGGCAGGTTTCATCCGGAAGAAAGACCACATACTACACAGTCCCCGATATAACCCCGTCACTGCCACTATGATTATGCGCGCCGTGAAGTCTCCGTCGTGATCGACTTTTTCTACCAGGACGAGAACGGGTATAGCTGCCACTGAGCAAGAACAAACGCTCCATGCCTGGACACGCGACAAAGAGGAAACAAACGCTACATGCCTGGGCACGCGACAAAGAATAAAACAAAAAGCTGCCCTGCCTTGGGCACGCGACAAAGAGGAAACAAACGCTACATGCCTGGGCACGCGGACAAAGAGGAAACAAACGCTGCCTGCCTGGACACGCGACCCAAAAGGGGAAAAAAAACGCTCCATGCCGACACGCGACAAAGAGGAACTAAAGTATGGAGGGGGTACAGAAGAGACTCCCTCCAGCCTCGTTTGCCAAAAGGGCAGCAAAGACAACTCGTGAGGGAGAACGCCTATGGCTGCTTCTACCAAATGAGAGAATGTTACTATTTTGGGGACATTGGGACAAAACGTATGGCTGAACAAAGATGTCCTCTTCGATCGCTAGCCCGTTATGACGTTTACGTTGTTATATCAAAGATGAAGAAGACTGTAAACAGGCCAAAAGCTGATTCGATTAAGATGGTTAAACTTCGTTTTCGTTTTTTTTTCAATTTTCTCTTTTAATCGATAGTGTGTTCGAGTCAGGTCACGTGATTCACCCATCCTATTAATTTCCTTCTGATTGGAAGAAAGAGATGTCGGTGTTCACCTATGGATTGCGCATCATCACAGCCAAAAAGGACGGGGAGTTTTCCCTAAGAGTGGTCCCTGACGATGCCATTGTTACTCTTGCGATCATTTAGATCAGAAGGGGCCGCTGATGTTGTGGACAAAGATGTGCATATTGCCGATCTCTCAAAGCTGTTTTTTTTTTTTTTTAAACAGAGAAATCTACCTCAGCAATGGTGAATATATTGTTTCAAAGTCGCTCTGTCACATGCAGTCTTAGTTCTCAAGACAAAATCTATCCCTTCTTTGTAAATACATTAGAAGAGAAGTAGTAATTGTTATCTGTTGGCTCATTATGTACAGATCGTAAGGCAGCGTATCTTGAAGACCTTTGCTTGCCTACGTCAATTCTTCTGCTAGCAAACACAAAGTTGCAGTACTGTACAGTTTTTTACATTATGTTCTTCGTGTACTTTCATGGCAAACAGTCTTTTAAGCGGTCTCAGCTTAGCTTAGAATGAATTGGTCTGAGCACAACCATTAGGTCCAAATCAAAGTCTGTTCCCAGTAGTTTTATGTATTTTGTGCTTTCTCCGTTCTTTCAAGTTTCCTTCTGCTTGTGTACGTTGATACTGTTGAGTTGTCAACTTTTCTCAACACACGTGATGGCACAGGCCCATACCGCACGTACCCTCATCCCTCCACTCTCCCCCGTCCTACCCCGTTGGCTGGTGTTCAGTCAAACATTCTCTCTCTCTCTCTCTCTCTCTCTCTCTCTCTCCTCTCTCTCTCTCTCTCTCTCTCTCTCTCTCTCTCTCTCTTTCTCTCTCTCTCTCTCTCTCTCTCTCTCTCTCTCTCTCTCTCTCTCTCTCTCTCTCTCTCTCTCTCTCTCTCTCTCCTCTCTCTCTCTCTCTCTCTCTCTCTCTCTTATTTGACACTCAGATAGAACCCATTTTGACATACGTAAGGGGACTTTGCGAAAACAAACACACGGAAAATGTGCGTACTTTCCGAATGAAGCGATTCCCGTATGTACCCTTTCACTTTTCAAACAAAAAGTGCATTGGACAATTATGCAAGTATCCTTCATTGAATGAATATTACATTAACTGTATAAGACACTAGTTCAAATCAGCTCGACTACCTACAGCACACTTATGCACACAGGCATATCAAATACTCCTCAAATAAGAGTTTAAAAAAAATATAGCTATAGTTTATTGGAGGTAAAGAACGTTTGAATAGGAAAATGGGTCGATACGCTTTTGGTACTTCACAAGAGAAAGAATGAACATTTAGCTGAACTTATTCTTTCCAACACAACTGGCTCGCCCGAAAGCAAGGAAATAAATATTGGGGCTTATTTGTCCTTTCAATACACATTTGAAGCGGACAGATAGATACCTCAAGGAGGCAACACATGAGGGGTCGGCCCGCTATTGCGCGGTGACTAGGTCTATTTGTCATTCAACCAGTCTCTCAAAATAGTGTAACAGAAATAGCGTTAGGGTTAGGGTATTCCGCGGTGACTATCAGCCAGTCTCTCAAAACAATGTAACAGAAATAGGGTTAGGGTTAGGGTTAGGGTGAGGGTATTCCGCTTCTTATAGATATGTTCTTAGGTCGCGCAATAGCGGACCCGCGCAATAGCGGCCCAGCCCCACACATGAACGGTGCCGAAATGATTTGATTAGGTCTTGAACAAGAACCCTGAGATCTGATTCAAACCGAAAATGGCTTTCTACAGATGTTCCTGTCAGTGCCATGTGTGTGGACGCTCAGACAATACAGGAGACGACGGTCCTTTTATTGTGTGACTGCAGGGAATGGGACTACGATTTGCCTTTGATGTGTAGGAATACATCATAATCAGGCAAAGCTTGATAGATTGATGTGTAGGAATACATCATAATCAGGCAAAGCTTGATAGTTTGATGTGTAGGAATACATCATAATCAGGAAACGCTTGATCGTTCGATGTGTAGGAATACATCATAATCAGGCAAAGCTTGATAGTTTGATGTGTAGGAATACATCATATCAGGCAAAGCTTGATCGTTTGATGCGTAGGAATGCATCATATTCAGACAAAGCTTGATAGTTTGATGTGTAGGAATGCATCATAATCAGGCAAAGCTTGATAGTTTGATGTGTAGGAATACATCAATAATTCTATGGGCAATAAGCAAACTTGATCGTTTCGATGTGTAGAAACATCATAATCAGGCAAAGCTTGATAGTTATAATTTCATCAGCGAATGGAATGTCGTGAAAGGACTTGCATAGTTTGACACCGAAGCTTAGAAAGAAAAAAAAAGCTTCCCTCATGAAAGAGTCTATCGATTACGAATATCAACCGAAATGACGTAATTATGAATGTAACCTTTGTTATGTAACACGTAAATCTGACAAATTCGTGTTGAACACCTTTAGTCTTTCAAACGTCAGTCTGGAGCTGAAACAGACCCATGTAATCGATCTTCAATGATGATTCTCAGAGGCGCGGCACTACTCTTAAAGTACTGACAGAATACAGATATGCAGTGCAGTTTACAGTTCTTTTCTCGCCATCTTGGTGTGGTTGTTTTTGTTGTTCATTATGTATTGCATGTCGTTTCTAAGACTGCTTTTAATTGCCCCCCTCGGCTTTTAAGCCAAATGGGCTGTTGCCAATAAAACGGTCACATCTCTCACTCTCTCTCTCTCTCTCTCTCTCTCTCTCTCTCTCTCTCTCTCTCATCTACTGTCTTATAATTTCCTTCATTAGGGGCCGGATGAAAAAAAAAAAGCAATTGGTGTTTATTACATTTTTTCCCTCATTAAAAACTTTCGTCCGTTCGATCATTCTCCTCTCTCTCTCTCTCTCTCTCTCTCTCTCTCTCTCTCTCTCTCTCTCTCTCTCCTCTCTCTCTCTCTCTCTCTCTCTCTTTTTTCTCTCTCTCCTCTCTCTCTCTCTCTCTCTCCTCTCACACACCCACACACACACACACACACACACACACACACACACACACACACACACACACACAACACACATACACACACACACGCGCGCACGCGCGCGCGCGTTCCGTTCACAATTGAGTTTGCGAATATTTCATTATTTCTAGGTGAAAAAGACTAGCTGAGCTATTGCTTTTGATTTTTACTTGGTGAGCTGCCATATGTCTAATTTGATATTGTTAATTCAATATGTTCATATTTTCCCTCTCAATCTCTGTCTGTCTCTGTCTGACTGTGCACCCCCTCCCTCCCCTCTCTCTCCCTCCCCCCTCCTCTCCCTCTGTCTCTCTCTCTCTCTCTGTATGTCTGTCTGTCTCTCACATCTTCTCTCTCTCTCTCTGTCTGTCTGCCTCACTTCTTCTGTCTTTCTCTCACTCTTCTCTCTCTCTCTCTCATCTCTCTCTCTCTCTCACATCTCTCTCCTCCTCTCTTTCTCTCTCCTCTCCTCCCCTCTCTCCTCCCTCTCCTCCCCTCCCTCTCCCCTCCTCCCTCGCCAACACCTATTTCTTTTCACTCAACCGTTCCATACCCCCATTTTCCTCATCACAAACCCCCCCCCCCTCCCCCCCTACCCCCCCCCCCCCCACCCCGCCAACTCCGTTCCCTCCCCCCTCTCTTCCTACCGCCCCCACCCTTTACACCCCCATTTCTGCCCTCTCTCCTACCGTATCCCCCCCCCCCCCCATTCGTCTTT
>JAFLJL010014866.1:33398-45898 GCA_018398815.1 Conus ventricosus | reverse complement strand
GAACAGGGAAGAACAGGAGGAGGAGGAGAATGTGGAAGCAGGAAGCAGAGAGGAGATTCCAAATGGAAGGAAGAGGAGGAGAAGATTGAGAGGAGAAGGAGAACAGGGAAGAACAGGAGGAGGAGGAGAATGTGGAAGCAGGAAGCAGAGAGGAGAAATTTCCAAATGGAAGGAAGAGGAGGAGAAGATTGAGAGGAGAAGGAGAACAGGGAAGAACAGGGAGGAGGAGGAGAATGTGGAAGCAGGAAGCAGAGAGGAGATTCAAAAATGGAAGGAAGGAAGACGAGGAGGAAGAGGAGAAGGAGAAGAAGAGGGAGAGAGAGAGAGAGGGGGACGAAGCAGTGAGGAAGAAGAGGGAGGAAAAAAAAGAAAAAGAAAATAAAAGAAAAAGAAAAGAAGACAGGGGGGGGGGGGGGGGAAATAGTAAAGGCGGGGAGGTGGGGAAAGGTTAAGAAAAGAAAAAAAAGAAGAAGAGGAAGATAGAAGGAACACGAACTGAAGAAAGGGGATTAGGGGAAGGGGGGGGGGGGGGGGGAGAAGAAGACGAGGGAAACACAAAAAAGAGGAAGCGTTGAGGTGGGAAAGCACGGGCTGGGTGGGGGGGGGGGGGGGGGGGGGGACGTGTCAAAGAAAGCGGCAGAGGGGAGGAGAGGGGAGAAGAAGAAGACGAAGTTGTGAAAGAGGACTGAGATCAGATGAAAATGAGAAGGAAGACGAACTGAAGAAAGGGGTGAGGGGGGGGGGGGGGGGGGGGGGGGGGGGGAAGAAGACAAAGTTGTGTAAGAGGACTGAGATCAGATGACGATGAGAAGGAGACGAACTGAAGAAAGGGGTGGGGGAGAGAGGGGGGGGGGGGAGGGAGAAGAAGACAAAGTTGTGAAAGAGGACTGAGATCAGATGACGATGAGAAGGAGACGAACTGAAGAAGGGGTGGGGGGAGGGGGGGGGGGGGGGGGGGGAAAAGAAGACAAAGTTGTGAAAGAGGACAGAGATCAGATGACGATGAGAAGGAAGACGAACTGAAGAAAGGGGTGAGGGGGGGGGGGGGGGGAGACGTGTCAAAGAAAGAGGGAGAGGGAGGAGAGGGGAGGAGAAGAAGACAAAGTTGTGAAAGAGGACAGAGATCAGATGACGATGAGAAGGAAGACGAGGGCGAGAGCAGAGGAGAAGGAGGAGGAGATAAGAAGAGGGGAAAAGAGGATGAAAGAGGAGATGAATTGATGGGGAGGGGGGGGGGGGGGGGGGGGGGGTGGATGGGGGGGGAAAAATAAAGATCTCACGGAAGGGGAAAAAAAGGGGGGAAGGAAAAGGGAAAAGAAAGATGAGGAGGAATAATAGGGGAAAAAAAAGGAAAGAAGAGAAAAAGGAAAAAAGGCAAAGGGAATAATAGGGGAGAAGGAAGAAGGGGAAAGATGAGGAGGAATAAAGGAGGAGAAGGAAGGAAAAATAAAAGGGAAAAAGGGGGAAGGGAAATAAAAAGGGGGAAAAGGGGAAGAAGAGGAAAAATGAAGAGGGAAAAAAGGGGGAGAAAGGGAAAAAAGAGAAAGATAGGGGGAATAATAGGGGGAGAAAGGGAAAAAGAGGGAAAAATGGGAGGAAAAATAGGAGGAGAAAAAAGAAGGGGAAAATTAGGGAAAGGGAAAAATAAAGGGGGAAAATAGGAGGAGAAGGGGAACCCGGAAAATGCGGAGGGAAAAATTAAAAAGGGGGAAGGAAAAAAGAGGGGGGTTAGGAGGAAATAATAGGAAAGGGAAAAAAAAAGGGGGGAAAGGGGAAAAAGAGAAAGTTTAGGAGGAATAATAAAGGGTAATAGGGGAGAAGGGAAGAAGAGAAAAAAAAGAGGAGGAATAATAGGAGGAGAAGGAAGAAGAGAAAGATTTAGAAGGAAAAATAAAGGAGAAAGAAAAAAGAAAGGGTGAGGGGGAATAATGGAAAGGGGAAGGAAGAAGAAAAGAAAAAAGGGGGAGGAATAATAGGAGGAAAAATGGAGGGAAAAAAAAAGAGAAAGATGAGGGAAAGGGAAAAATAGGAGGAGAAAGGGAAGGGAAAAGGGAAAAATGAGGATGAATAAAAGGAGGAGGGAAGGGAAAAAGAGAAAGATGAGGAGGAATAAAAAGGGGGGAATTTAAAAGGAGGGGAAGGGGAACAAAAGAGAAAGATTTCGGGGGAAAAAAAAAGGGAGAAAAAGAAGAGAAAAAAAGGAGGAATAATAGGAGGGAAAAATAGGAGGGAAAGGAACAAGAGGGAAAAATTTCGGGGGAATAATAAGAGGGGGAAAAGGGAAAAAGAGAAAGATGGGGAGAAAAAAAGGAGGAATAATAGGAAAGGGGAAGGGAAAAAGAAAAGATGCGGAGGAATAATTTAAAAGGAGAAAAAAAAAAGAGAAAAATAGGAGGAATAAAAGGAGGAGAAGGGAAAAAAGAGAAGATGGGGGAAAAATAATAGGAGGAGGGGAAAAAGAAAAGATGAGGGGGAAATTTAAAAGGAAAGGGGGGGAAGAAGAGAAAGATGAGGAGGAATAATAGGAGGAGAAGGAAAAATAGAAAGATGAGGAGGAATAATAGGAGGAGAAGGGAGAAGAGAAAGATGAGGAGGAATAATAGGAGGAGAAGGAAGAAGAGAAAGATGAGGAGGAATAATAGGAGGAGAAGGAGAAGGAAAGATGAGGAGGAATAATAGGAGAGAAGGAAGAAAAGTCCATGTGTTTGTTGTATAGATCCCACTCTGGTGGATCTGTGCGCTTCAGCAGACGCGGGGATCTATGTGCATCTTTGCTTTCCTATAGATCCAGTATTTTTTTTATTGATTTCCTTCAGTCTTTTTTCCCTGTAGTGGGTTTTTTAATTTCTTCTTCTTTTTTTTTTTCAGCTCCTTAATTTTTCTTTCTTACTATCCGTCTTTGTGTTCCCTTTTCAATTTTTTCTTTTTTTTTTCTTTTTACCCAGTTGCACACATTTTTTTTCTTTTCTTCCCTTTTCAAAGAAATGTTGTAGGTCCATCACGTGTTGCCCTCTCTTCTCTCTCTCTCTCTCTCTCTCTCTCTCTCTCTCTCTCTCTGCTCTCTCTTCTCTCTCTCTCTCTCTCCCCCTCTCTCTCTCTCTCCCGTTATTTCTTTCTTCCCCCTATTCAAAGGCAAACTTCCGTGTGTCGATTCATTTTTCTTTAGATTAGGGTGTTTTTTTTTTCCCAGTTTTAATGAAAAACAAATCAGTTGCTTTTTTCTGTCTTTTTTTTTTCTTTCTCTCTCTCTCTTTCTTTCTTTCTTTTCATTTCTTTCCTTCTTTCGTTCAATCTCTCTCTCTCTCTCTCTCTCTCTCTCTCTCTCTCTCTCTGTCTCTTCTTTCTCTCTCTCTCTCTCTCTCTCTCTCTCTCTCTCTCTCTCCTCTGTATGTCTAATTGTCTGTATGTATGTCTCATCACTCGCTCACTTCATCACTCATCACTCATCACTCACCACTCACTCACTCACTCACTCTCTCTCTCTCTCTCTCTCTCTCTCTCTCTCTCTCTCTCTCTCTCTCTCTCTCTCTCTCTCTCTCTCTCTCTCTCTCTCCTCTCGCTCGCTCGCTTCTCATTTTAATGGAAATTTAAAACAAAGAACAAATGGTAGAATGATTAAAAACAAAAAACAAAAAAAAGCCTTACCAAAGAGAAAGAACGATGGAGAAAAAAACCCACGAAGAATAATATAAAAAACAAAAAAAAGCGCTCCCCCCCCCCCCCCCCCCCCCCCCCCCCCCCCCCCCCCCCCCGCCGCTTCCTTCTCTTTCGGGTTCCTGCATGTCGACCGGAAAAACACAAACGATCGGCTCGGTTTTTCTTGTGGTTCTTTGGCTGGGGGATGGGAGAATCTCCTCTCTCTCTCTCTCTCTCCTCTTCCTCTCCTCTTCTCTCCTCCTCTCTCTCTCTCGCTCTCCTCTCGCTCGCTCTCTCTCGCTCTCTCTCGCTCGCTCGCTCTCTTGCTCTTCTCTCTCTCTCCTCCCTCCCTCTCTCTCTCTCTCTCTCTCTCTCTCCCCAGTGGGCCATTATGTGACTGCGACATGGAAGCTGTCTGTTAGAGATAGGCAGATTGTGGGAGCCCTCAACGTTTAGCCAGTGCTTGGAAGCGTTATCCCTTCTGAGATCTGGGTACGTATGGATTTTCTGACAATCATCCGGCGCTACAGGAAGAGGGAAGAAGAGAGGGAACACGAGGGAGAGAGAAGAGAGAGAGAGAGAGAGAGAGGAGAGAGAGAGAGAAAGAGACAGAAACAAGTCAGAGAGAGAGATATATAGTGTGTCTCCTCTCTCTCTCACAGAGAGAGAGATGAGGCGCGGTTTGAATAGTGGGGAGGGGGGGGGGGAGGGGGGGGGGGGGGATGGAAAGGTTGAAGAAATATTGTTTTTGTGTGTTTTCGTCGTCGTCCTTTTTTTGTTGTTAAAAAAAAAGTGGGGGAGACGAAGGGTTGCAAAACAAGGGGGGGACGTCTTTGCAGCGCGCGAGCATCCCCCCCCCCCCCTCAAAACACACAACACACACACACACCCCACCACCACACACACACACACCACACACACAAAAACGCCGGGCGGCCCCGCACACAAATAAAAAAGACGTGGGGGCGGCCCCCCAAACAGAAAACAAAACAAACACAACACACCCAAAACACAACACCAAAAAACACACCAAAAACAGGGAAAAAGGAGGGGGGGAGAGAGAGAGAGAGAGGAGAGAGAGAGAGAGAGGAGAGGAGGGAGAGAGGAGAGAGAAAAGAGAGAGAGAGCGTGTGGAAGAATGAAAAAAGAGATCGTCAAGATGATTTTTCGGCAAGTGACGCCTGTGTATTCTTGAATAGGAATCCGGGTGTTGGGACCGAGTGTCAATGATGACTTCATCTTTATTGTCTCGTCATGTCGCAACCACCTCGCTGCCCTTTTGATTTCTTTTGTGAAGGACATTGCTGGAGTTTGAAAACAAAAAAACAACAACACGTTTCCCTCATTCTGTAATCTGGCGTCCCCATCCCTGCTCCTCTTTCTGTAATGTTGTTTAAGTGCATGAACCTGCACTTTATTTTTTGTGTTCTTTCCTGTGAATCGTGCCAAAGGCGAAAGATCATGTACCTGTAACCCTGAAGTTGGAGTAGGTTGTAACAACGAAGGATCGCTGTTCTGTAACCCCGAAAGACCGTCACTTATATTCCAGAAGAATATTTTTCTTCCACCACGAAAGGTCATTATCTTTTTTTTTTCTAACCACAAAGGACGTTATTCGAAAACCGCGAAGGATCATTATTCTTCATCACACAGGTACCATTATTCTTAAAAACCCCGACAGATCATTATTCTTAACTACGAAGGTCACCATTCTATGACACGACGGGTCATTACGCATTAACCACGAGGATCATTTTCTATAACCACGAAGGATCATTAGTCTTTAATCACGAAGGATCATTAGTCTTTAACCCCAAAGGGTCATTAGTCTTTAACCACGAAGGGTCATTATTTTAAACCCACAAAGGATAAAATTAGTTTTTAAAAACCAAAAAAAAAGGAACATTACCCCCTTTTAACCCAAAAAAAGGATCAGAATTTTTTAAATTTCAAAAAGGGTTTAATTACTTAAACCCCCAAGATCATTAGTCTTTAACCAGAAGGATCAATAGTTTTTAAAACCAAAAAAAGGGATCATTATTTTTTAAACCCAAAAAACCCAAAAGAATTTTTACATTAAAACCCCCAAAAGAGGATCATTTTTTTTTAACAAAAAAGGATCTTTTAGTTTTCACCACAAAGATTAAATTTATTTTAACCCATAGAGGATCGTTACTTTTTCACCCCAAAAAGGGTTTTCTTTATACTTTTAACCCACAGAGGGATCGTTACTTTAACCCAAAGATTCATTAACTTTAACCAAAGAGGATCGTTACAATTTCAAACCCCCAAAAGTTTTCTTTAAAACTTTAACCACAGGGGGATGGGTTACTTTTAAACCACAAAAAGATTCATATATTTTAACCCCACAGGGGAAACCCTTTTATTTTTTAAAACCCACAAAGAACATCAAAACTTTTACCCACAGGGGATCTTTAAACGTTTTTGACCACAAAGATTCATTAAAAACTTTCCCCAAACCAAAAGGGCCCTTTTTAAGGGTTTAAACCAAAAAAAAATCATTAAAATATTTTAAAACCCCCAAAGGGGGGGTCGTTACTTTTCACCACAAAGAAATTATACTTTAACCACAAAGGATTGTTATTTTTCACCTCAAAAAACATTATATTTTAAACCAAAAGAGGATCTTTTATTCTTTTCACCACAAAAAAACCTTTAATTTTTAAAACCCAAACAAGGAACGTTCCCTTTTTCCCACCTGCACCCCCAAGGGTATCATTAAAAAAACTTTAAAACCAAAATAGAGGATCTTTTATTTTTCCCCCAAAAAAGAATCATTATTTTTAAAAAACCTAAAAAGGGGTCATTTTTTAAAAACTTAAAAGGACCTTTAAACTTTTCACCCAAAAGAATCTTTCTACTTTAACCTCAGAGGATCGTTATTTTTCACCCAAAAAAACTTTAAAACTTTAACCACAGAGGATTATTATTTTCCCAACCACAAAAAATCTTCAAATTTTTAAACCTCAGGGGACGTTATTTTTTCCCCCCAAAAAGGGAATCATTATATTTTAAAAAACCTCAGGGGAAAATCTTTATTTTTCCCACCACAAAGAATCTTTTATACTTTAACCATAGAGGATCTTTTACTTTTCACCACAAAGAACTTTATACTTTAACCAAAGGGGAAATCGTTATTTTTTAAACCCCCAAAGAATCATTAAAACTTTAAAACCCTAGAGGATCTTTAAAATTTTTCCCCACCCCCCAAAAGAATCATTATATTTTAAAAACCAAAGAGGATCTTTTATTTTTCCCCAACCCAAAAAAGAAACATTTTTATTTTAAAAACCATGAGGATCGTTGCTTTACCACCCAAAGAAAACTTTGGGCACTTTACCTCAAGGGTCAACCCCTTTTTATTTTTTATTTTGGGGCTTTAAAATTGGGATCCTAAACTCAATTCAAAAGCTTTTTTTCCCCCTTTTTATTTGTCTCTTTTCTTCCCACTGCAAAAAACCCAGCGTTTTTTCCCCTTTGTTCAAATTTTTTTAAAGCTTTCCAGCGGATTTCATCTTTTATCACTAAAAACCTTTGACGGAACTTCGTAATGTTTTTCCCCCTTTTCTGTTTTTTTTTTTTACCCCCCCGGAAAGGATCGCTTTTCCCTTTAAAAAAACACGGGAGGGGAAAATGGGTGGAGGTGGGGGGAGGGGGGGGGGGGTTTTTTTTTAAAAAGGGTTTTTTGTTTTTTTTTTTTTTTTTTTTTTTTCCCCCCTTTTTTTTTGTTTTTTTTTTTTTTGGGGCCCCCCCCCCCCCCCCCCCCCCCCCCCAAAACCCCCCCCCCCAACCCCCCCAAAAAAAAACCCCCCCCCCCCCCAAAAAAAAAAAAAAAATTTTTTTTGGAAAATTCCCAAAGGCCCGGGGGGGCCCCCCCCCCCCCCCCCCCCCCAAAAAAAAAATTTTTAAACCAAAAAAATTAAAAAAAAAAACCAAAAAAAAAAAAAAAAAAAAATTAAAAATTTTTTTTTCCCCCCAAAAATTTTTAAAAAAAGGGGGGTTTGGGGGGGTTTTTTTTTCCCCCCCCCCTCCCCCCCCCCTTTTGGGGGGGGCCCCCCCCCCCCCCCCCCCCCCCCCCCCCCCCCCACCCCCCCCCCCCCCCCCAAAGGTGAGAAAAGCGGGTTTTAATCCATCACACTTTAAAACTAGGGCATCCAGATACATTCAAATTTCGCAATTTTTCCCATTAAAAAGTGAGAATATATATTTTTGTTTCTCGCACAGAACATCTGGTTTTTCAAGGACAGGTTGGATTTGTGGTTGAAAGATGTTAAACAAGTTTCCATATATAGACATCTTTCAACTAACAGCAGAATAATTTTTTTTAAGAGAGAGAAAGAGACAGAGACACACACACACCCACACCCACACACACACACAGACAGACTGACAGACAGACAGAGAGAAATATAAAAAAAAAAAAGGGGGGGAAAAACCGAGCGTCTGTACGCACCTAGCGTTTCAAGCAAAACAAGCCAAATGTCTCATCGATATTCATATCATGACCGTGCTGAACTTCATCGAGAAAGATCTGTCCAGAAATACAAGATGCCACCCGACGACCCCGAAGCCTTATAGTATTAGTTCCATAGTCTGTTCGCCAGCGCGGCTGCAAAAAATAGCAGACTGAAGAGTTTCTAAATTTACGCGGGAACGGATACCTCCGTGTGGGCGCGCAGTCCGGTGCAGTGGTCGAGACAGACACACAGACAGACAGACAGACACACAGACAGATAGACAGACACCATCTCAGTTGCACAGCCCTAGTAAACAAACGATGCATATGTCATCATCACCTTAGCAAGCAGCTGAAACTTGAAGGGGGGGGGGGGGGGGGGGGGGGGGGGGGTGTGGGGGGGGGGGGGGGGGGGGGGGGGGGGGGGGGGGGGGGGGGGGGGGGGGGGGGGGTTTAAATGTTGCAATATCTTCTCCTTTCTGAAAGAAATATCATTCGTCTCGAAACTTTTGGTCATTACCTTTTGTCAGGTTTGTTTGTGGAGTCCGTGTTCGTTTTATTGGCTTTCAAGGAGTTTAAATTATGGCGTACGTGCACTGTCTAATTTGGGAGGGGGTAGGTAAGTATAGAGTTTGTGTGTGTGTGTGTGTGTGTGTGTGTGTTTTTCAAAAGGCATCTTTCTTGAAGATTAATCACACAATGCCACATGACGTAAGATACAGAGAGAACAAATAATAGAGATGAAAATGACCATCGTGTCAGTTTTTGAAAATTAATACTTTTTTTTTTTAATTTTGAAGACGAAAGGTTAGTCAAAAGTACATGACTGGCTTGAAAGAGAGAGAGAGAGATCTTTATATGAGAGAGAGAGAGAGAGAGAATCATATCTAACCTATAAGTTTATAGAGACATAAGTAAATAAATTCAGCAAGCTGTCGGAGTGGGGGTGTGGAAGTACGTAAGCCTCTGCGGACTTCACTTCCGTTTAAACACCGGAAGCAATCGGCGAAGAGCCACAGAAATAGTTGAGTTTTACGTCCTCAATAGCGAAAAGCTTTTAGGGACATGTCTTTCATTCACGGTAGTGTTTGGAAGAGCCACACCCCTCTGCGTGTCTTTCAGTCTTGTTGATATTTTGTAAAGGTGTGAATAGATAAATTCATAAATTAAATCAAAAATCCACCTGACTTACCAGTTCCCTCCTCCATTCACTCCCCCCCCCCCCCCCCCCCCCCCATCGCTTTTTCCTTTTTTTTTTTCACTTTCATTCTTCTCTCTCTCTCTCTCTCTCTCTCTCCACCTCCTTAATCCTCTTTTTTTAATCATCGGTGTTCATAGGCCAAGGCCCCTCACTCTTGGAATGACACGGCCGAAGTGGCCAAGGAGGGTGGAGAAATTACTCCCCTTGGGTCATTCGTATTCCGGCCCCCATGACCGTGGTTGTGGGGAAGGTAGGGGGGGGGGGGGGGGGGTGGGGGGGGGGACTGAGAGCTGACAAAGCCTGGAAATTGCCCTTGGGAAATACCACCTTGTCGCCGAAATCAATCTCCGCCTCGCCCCTCTGCCACGCTCGAATCCTCAAGGCTTGGTCTGCTTCAGTCATTAGAGTGAGGCTGACGGATTTCGGCGCGTGCGATACGACGCTCTCGTGAATCATTTCATTTTAGACCTGTGCCTCCCGTTCCCTACCCCCTCATTACCGGCACCAAGCGCACGCGCGCGCGCGCGCACACACACAACACATAACACACACACACTCGTTCTTCTCTCTCTCTCTCTCTCTCTTCTTCTTCTCTCTTTTGCCCCACACCTACCAACCGCCCCCTTCTCATCTAACCAATGTCTCTTTCGTTAAGAAACGAAAAAAGAAAAAAAGAAAAAAAAAAAGAAAGAAAACAGAAAGGGGAAAAAACGAAAAGACAAGAAGAAGGAAAAAAAATAAATAAGGGACAGAAGTTGAGAGCAGTCTGGTGATTCATGAATGAAAGTTTGTTTGCCATACCTGGACTTGCCTCTTTGCCATCCCATGCTCCTCTCATCTGTTGCCGCTCCGTCACACACACCCCTACCCCTCCCTCCCCCCTTCGCCTGCCTTCCCCCTCCTCGGCCCCCTCCCCACCCCACCCCCACACTCTAAACCTATTCTATTACAAAAAATAGATGAAATGAAAAAGGTGAAAAGATAAAATAAATAAGATGACAACCGGAGGATAAACCGCCCTAGTGTTACCGCGATGGAATCCAAAGTTACAGATGTATTTTGGCCCGAACTGGTTTCAGTTTTATTGTAGTCGAGTCTGCGGCGATGAATTTTCAGTTTCAGTTTTATTCTAGCCCAGTTTTCCGCGATGAATTTTCAGTTTCAGTTTTATTCTAACCCAGCCTGCTGCGATGAATTTTCCGTTTCAGTTTTTTTCTAACCCTGCCCGCTGCGATGAATTTTCCGTTTCAGTTTTATTCTAACCCAGCCCCCCGCGATGAATTTTCCCTTTTTGTTTTTTTTGCCCGTTTGCGCGATGAATTTTCAGTTTCGTTTTTTTTAATCAGTCGCCGGTGTTTTCGTTTAGTTTATTTTAATCCAGCCAGCGGTGAATTTTGAGTATCAGTTTCATTCTTCCCGTTGCCCAAAAAGGGTTTTTAGTTTCAGTTTTATTCTAACCAGTCTGTGGCGACTGTTTTTTGTTTCGTTTTTCTCTTACCCAGTCTGCTGAAAGACATTGAGTTTACCTGTCGGCCGCTGTGGTTTTTCAGTTTCGTTTTCCCCGGGCCCCGTCGGCCTCATGGGTTTTCAGTTTCAGTTTTGTGCAGCCCCGTCTGCCGAAATGGCTTTTCAGTTTCGTTGTTGTTTTTTTCTATTCCAGGCCCATCTGTGGAGATGGGGGTTTTTTGTTGTGGAAAATACTGGCGGCTGCCCCGTTTGGTGGGAAATTTGTGTTTTGGGTCCTGGTTGACAGATGGATCGATGCCCCCGTTATGGGGGAAAAATTGTGTGTTGGGTCTGGTTGCAAAACGGATCGTGCCCCAGTTTGGTGGGAAGTTTGTGTGTTCGGGTCAGGTTGACAAGATCGGATCGAAAGCCCCAGTTTGGGGGGAAGTTTGTGTGTTCGGGTTGGTTGACAAGTTGGATCGATCTGTCGGCACAGGGAAGGATCGTCGGAAATGTTTTTGTTTGTTTCGTCTGTCTCTGAATGTTTTCGGTCTTCGCCCTTGTCCCTTTTCTGAATGTCTGCTGTGTGATAATTTGACTCAAAATTCTTTTTTTTCGCGTCTGTCTGTCCACCGTTCGGGTCATACGCCGTCTCGTGTCGTCTGTCGGTTTTTTTGTCGGTCGGGCTGTCGGGCGGTCTGTCTGTCTTCTCTTTATTTTTTTACGTCTCTGATCACTATTGTCTGTCTAAGTCTGTCTCTGTTCACTCTGCTGTCATTTCTGGCCCTGTCTCTATATTTATCCCCCTTTTTGTTGTCTGTTTGTTTCTGCCTTCTTTTGTTGTCTGTCTGTCTATCTCTTCTGTTGCTGTCGTCTCTTTTTTATGTATGTTTTCCTCTCTCTTTCCCCGCCCCTCTCTCTCCTCTTCTTCTCTCTCTCTCTTTTCTTCTCTCTCTCTCTCTCTCTCTTTTTCTCCCTCTCATTCTCTATTCATCACCCTCGGTCAGTTGTCTATCTGTCTGTATGTCTGTCCCCTCTCTCTTTCTTCCTCTCTCTCTCTCTCTCTTCTCTTTTCTCTCTCTCTCTTTTCTCTCAGGTACAATTTTTAATGAAATACAATGTGACTGCATTTAACGGAAATACTACCTATCTGTCGTTCCCTCATTTTTTTTTCCCCCAGCCGATGCAAAGACAAACTCAGTCGGAAAACTCTCATTATTTTTGTCTTTCAGTCTGTTTTCTCTGTTCGCATTCGTCATTCCGTTGGATTCTCCCCCGTTGTTACGCCTGTCTTCTCTGTCTCTCGTCTGTTGTCTGTCTCTCTCCTCTCTTTTTCCTCTTTGCGAATCGCGCGCGGCTTGTGTGTTGTTGTGTGTGTGTGTGTGTGTGTGTTGTGGTGTGTTGAGTGGTGTGGGGTGTGTGTTTTGTGGGGTTTTGTGGGGTGTGAGTTGGGGTGTGGGGTGTGTTTGCGTGTCTGGGGTTTTCGTGCGTGCGTTTGGGGCGAATGATTGAAGGTGGGGGTGAGTGGGTGAGTGTGGGGTGCGCCCCAAAACCACCCACACACCCACACCCCCCACACACACACACACACCAATTTTCAGTCTAGCCAGGGGGCCCCAAAAACGAAAACGTGGGCCCAGGTTTGGGGCAAGTTGCTGCTGCTGCTGTCGGAAGCTGCTTTTTTGTCACCCTTTACCCCTTCCTTTTAAACCCCTTTAGTCAGCCCCCCCCCCCCCCCCC
>JAFLJL010014866.1:25898-30898 GCA_018398815.1 Conus ventricosus | reverse complement strand
TTCAATCCTATTTCAGATCATCCTACAATTTATCCACTTTCACAACTCTGCGATGCCACCACCAGACCATCCCCAGTATGACCGGCTGTACAAGATCCGCCCAGTACTGGACCACCTCCATGAAAGATTTCAGGAGGTGTATGAGCCACGGTGAGTGGTGTGTGTGGATGAAAGCCTACTCCTTTGGAAGGGTAGGCTTATATTTCGCCAATACATCCCCCTCAAGCGTGTCAGGTTCGTGATCAAGTTATACTCTGCTACCGGTCAAACGATGAAGTGAGGCTGATGGAGAGGCATTTCATGTTCCCCATCCCACCAACACCCAACAAGGCAGCACCACAGAGGGCCTGCAGGGTCTGCACCAAGAAGCTGAAGATCAGGTGTGATGTGCGGTCCCACTGCCCCTCCTGTCCCTCCAAGCCTGCACTGTGCTATCCACAGTGCTACATGGATTATCACACTAAGTTCAACCACTGGGAGTAGTGTGGATCCTGTAGCACAGCTTAGTTTTGCAGTGCATTTTTTTCATAGATCTTCTTCAGTTAGCCAGTGCGTGCTTTTATCTCTGTGTTTTTATATTCTTGAGTGCCTGTGTGTTTTTCTTTTTTTTCATCTTCATGGTGGTGTTTCTTCTGAAACTGTTCAACTGGTGGAAATAATCAGACTGGGTTATATTAGTGAGGCTGCTCAACCCAAGAACAACCCCAGAAACCTGCGAGATGTACAGAAAGAAGTACTGGATTAGTTTACAGACATGTACTGAGTGAGTACCAGATGTTTCTCCTCGCATCCAGTGAACACTAACATCAGTTTTTCTTGTGTTTTGTGTGGTTTTATATACAGCAATATGACTGTTTTTCTTTTGAAACTGTCATGAGATTTGATTTCATCAAATTTTACTGTTTACTAACAAAATCTGATTATTAGTACATCAGGTTATAGCCAAAGATGCAAGAAAAAAACATGCAAAAGATGTAAGACTTGTCTGAGTAAATGAGTCAGTAGTGATCACATTAGTAAACCTACTGCAAAAGGCAAAATTTGGTCCCTTTATGTCTGGATTATGGTACCTACAATGATATATGTATGTATTATCACACAGAACAACTTTGCTGGCATTCATATCAATGCCAGATGTTTATATTATGTTCAGTCAATTCTAACATCATTTTTTTCAAAGTTTTGTATGGTTTGATGAGCTGCAATGTATGTGTGTGTGCCCCAAAACAGTCATTTCATTACTAAAAACGTTGGTTATGTTACTTTTTGCCATATTACTTATCAACAAAATCAAAATGTAATGACATCACATCATGCCACAAGGCATAAGGGGAAAACATGCAAACAATCTAAGAGATATCTCAATAAATGAATGAGTAGTGAACAGATGAGTGAACCTACTGTCAAAAGCAGAATTCTGTCCCTTTACCCTGGGATTGGGGTACCACCAAGATGTATGTATTACCACACAGAAGATGATTTGCTGGCAATGATATCATTACCAGATGTTTGTATGATGTTCAGGGAATACTCAAAACCAATTTTTTTGTATGTGTTGTTGGGTTTGATGTGTTGCAGTGTGTATGTGTGTGCTCGAACACTGTCATTTTATAACAAAAACATGTTGATTGTGTTACTTTTTACTATACTAGTGCCACCAAAATCAAAATATTATGATACCACATAATACCTCATGCTATTAGGAGGACAACTGCAAACTATCTAACAGATATCTCAATAAATGAATGAGTAGTGAACAGATACGTGAACCTACCACAAAATCAAAATTCTGTCCCTTTACTCCTGAATTGGGGTAACCCCAGTGATGCATGTACTACCACATAAAAGAACATTTGATTGGAATGATATCAATACCAGATGTTTGTATGATGCTCAGCCAATACAAAAAACCCATTTTTTCATTGTTTTGTGTGGTTTGATGTGTTTCAATGTGTGTGTGTATGTTCAAAAACAATTATTTTATTTCAAAAAGGTTTATCATAATACTTTTTACCAAACTATTTGGCAACAGAATCAAAATATTATGAGATCTCATTATAGACCAGGCACTAAGAAAGAATCATGCAAAAAATCTAAGACATATCTCCATAAATGAATGAGTATTGAACAGATTAGTGAACCTACCACTAAAGCAAAATTCTGTCCCTTTACCCTGGGATGGGGTACCCCTAATTATGCATGTGTTACCACACAGAAAAACATTTGCTGGCAGTAATATGAATACCAGATGTTTGTATAATGTTCAGTCAATAAAATCACCAGTTTTTTTCACTTTTCTCTTTGGTTTGATGTGCTGCAATGTGTGTGCGTATGCAGAAAAAGTGTCAATTTATTACAAAAATGGTTGATTATATTGATTTTTATCATACTTATGACCAGCCAAATCAAATTATTATGATACCACATCATAGCACAGGGTATAAGAAAAAACATGCAAAAAATCTAAGAGATATCTCAATAAATGAATGAGTAGTGAACAGATGAGTGAACCTACTGCAAAAAGCAAATTTGGCCCCGGCACACAGCAATACAGAAAAGCACTTATACTGTGGCAGGGAAGGGGTTTTAAAAACAAAACGATCTGTGTTAGTAGGTTTTCAACTCTATCCTACCAACAACAAACGTTGCTAAACTTAGAGACGTAATGAGTGTCCGCCTACCTCCTCCCCCCGCTCCCTCCCCGTCCCTCTCCCTTCGCGCCATTAGAGTCGGGACCCACGGCCGGATCAGTGATACGAAAGGGCGGTGAAGGGGGGAGGGGGGGGGGGATGAGGCCGGGAGTCCGGGGTCACTTTTTCAGTGGCGGGTAAGGGGGAAGGGGGCACGCAAAGTGCTACTTTTACCGGCCAGGGATTGGGGGGGGGGGGGGAGGGGGTCCAAAAACATAACCCCCTCCCTCCCCGTCACCCTACCCCCCCCCCCTTCACCCCCTGTTCTGCCCCCCAGCCTTAACACCAAATCCTCGTCCGTTCGAAGACTTTTTTTTTTGTGCAAAAATCTGCCGATTCCATGGACGTGGCAAAGGGAATGAATCATTCACCACTAATATAAATGACCAGGTGAGGGAGTAGGTGGATGGGGGTGGGGGTGGGATGGGGAGGTGGTGGTGGGGGGGGGGGGGGTGTCAAAACTGAAATCGCATTGAGAGCAGTCCATAAAAGGCCACAGAGTTTCGGACATGTTGGGTTGTTGTTGTTGTTGTTGTTGTTGTTGTTGAGTCGTGAGGATTTGATGCGGATTGTGACAGTGGTGACTACTGAGCGTTGTGTACGATGGCCGACACTCTGTGTCGGGGCTGTACTGTGCACGCAGTTCTTTCACCGAACAATCGGGTGTCGTGAGGCAAGGCGCCCCCTGCGACTCGTTACGTTGAATATTGATCACGAGCATATTTGCCATCCCGGAAATTCTGGGGAAGTGATTTCCCTTTCTTTTACCATTCTCTTTGGACTCTTGTCTTCTGAGGTGGTGATTCTTTCTTCATTGTAAATTCTCTTGATTCTTGTATTCTTCTTTTTTTCTAACATTGATTGATTGATCGATTGATTGCATGGTGAATTCTCTTTGACTCTGAAAATTGATGAATTGTTCATTGATCGATTAATTGGTTGGTTGGTTGATCTGCTAATTAATTGATTCGCTTATTCATTTACTGATTCATTGTTTGTTTGATTGTTTGTTTGTCTTTACTCCCGCCCACTGTTGGTCTGTGTGTGTGTGTGTGTGTGTGTGTGTGTGTGTGTGTGTGTGTGTGTGTGTGTGTGTGTGTGTGTGTGGTTCATTCACATGTTTTTTTCTGACTGCAAGTCTTTACAGCATCTTTTCTCATCACAGATTGTGCTGGTCAGCTTTTTGTTTGTCTGTTTGGTTTTTTGTTGAAATCTTATGACAAGCGTATGGCGTGTGTGTGTGTGTGTGTGGGGGGGGGGGGGGGGTCCGACGCAGTCCTCATCCACATGATAGGATAGCAATAGCGGTACTCGCGCCCAGTAACATGACCTTATAAGACGCAACCAGTGACATTTTGCTTCTCTCGGCTGTCATCATTGACGCTGACCTCGGCGTCACTGGTAAGCAGACGCATGCGTAAAACGTATACATAATGAAGTACGATCTTCCACAAACGCTTGCACACTAATAAGCTTACATCCATCTGCCGACTTCAAACAGGATCAGGACATCAACTCACTATCAGGTGCCTGTGCTGCTTGATGGAAGCAATCGCCAAGGAGGGTTGCAGCTCTCAACATGAGTTCAGCCCCCCCCCCTCCCAGTCCCTCCCGATCCCCTCCCCCTCCTCTCTCCCCCATCCCCCCCCCCCCTCCCGGACTTTCCAAGCTTGCCGCGTGGTTATTATTGTTTGAGTGTTGCACGCGTGTCACGTCACAAGCCTGTGAAACGACAGATAGCACATTCCCCTGTCGCACCCCCCCCCCCCCCTTCCCCCCGTACTGTGCGAAGGAGAAACAAAGAATTCCATGATATCCTGCGCAGTTTAGGACAGGTCGGAGTTGGCGGCCGTTTTGAAACGCAGGACAACTGGCATGAACCAAACCTTCGTCTCTCGCATCTACCACACTGGGGAGCTGCAGTCTAGTTGTCCCCGACGACTTTCACTTCAAAACTGGTGTGCGCCAGCCGTTAAGTCTATTTTTGGACGAAAAGAGAGGCGGCACAGTGCTGTGTTGAAAACGGAAACCAAGGATTTGGGAATCGTTTGGTTCGTCGCGTGATGAGAAAGAGAGAGAGAGAGAACGCGCTGCGACAATCCCGACTCCGTGTGTGAACCACCAGCAACAACTGAATTATGATACAGGGCTGGAAATCTTTGGTATAAGGGAAATCAGCGAGAGAAAAAAAAAGTAAATAAGAGAGTGACGGTTGAATCAACAATAGCCTTTGCAGACGGCACTTAAACCTCATTTTCAGACGAGCAGACGACACTTTGACTACGCACTGAACTTTGACGATTGCCGACT
>JAFLJL010014866.1:0-12819 GCA_018398815.1 Conus ventricosus | reverse complement strand
GATGAGTGCCGGGGCCATCAATTTACATGTATTACTGAAATAATAATATGATCGAAGAGAGGGGAAAACAGAGAAAAAACAGCTGTTCTTTGCATCAGGAGATAGAGAGTTGCCGGCCATCACGTATTACTGAAATAATAGATATGATCACAGAGAGAGAGAAACAGAGAAAGACAGCTGTTCTTTGCATCAGGAGATAGAGAGTGCCCGGGCCCACCAGCCCCGGTCCCTGCGTGAGCCGTCAGGGCAGGAACCCTGGGACCGAACTTGGTCTAACTAAACCTGTCCTCATAGTAGCCCGTCACGGGGACAGGGGAGGGGCCACGTCGGCACCACACACCCCCCCCCCCCCCCCCCCCACCCCCGCTCCCTCTTCCCCACCCTGCTGTTTCATTACTCTGATGAAGTTCCCAGTAAAAGCCTGCGGTTTCTGCCTCAGCTTACGTCAGTCAGGCAGCCCCTGTCGTTACAGCCTTCCTCGGAAAACGTCAGCTATCCATCAATCGGCTTCCCCCTCCACACTTCACACGTGCGTGCTGTCGATCTGATCGGGTGGAAGTGCTAGGCAGAGAGAGAGAGAGAGAGAGAGAGGGGGGGGGGGAGAGAGAGGGGGGAGGGAGAGAGAGAGAGGGAGGGAGGGAGAGAGAGGGAGGGAGGGAGGGAGGGAAGAAAAAAAGAGAGAGAGAACACTGAACATGTTTAATGTCATTAGCTATACAGCCTTAGTGACATGGGGGTAAGGCACAAAATAATCATATCGAAAACGAAAGTAACAACATAAAAGAAACATCCATCAATTGGAAGTTTGAAATACAAGCAAAATAGGCCAGTATCTCGACCATCCAGATTAATATTATCATAAAAGTAAATATATAAATACGATAAACCAAAATATTTTACTACTTTCCTGTACCATTTCATCTCCTTTCATTTGAACATCGTAAGTTCTAGTTGATGATAGCTTCTGCGCGTATCTTCAATGCCTCTGCAAATGTATCTGGCAAGTGATTTCACTGAATTATCATCATAATTCAGTTTCAGAATTCCAAATGTGTCCTGATTTATGGCAACATACTTTTGAAAAACTAACACTACACTTATCTCGTACAGCACTGTAAATTTCTACAATGAAACAAAAAATGCGACTCATCCTTAAGAGATGAAGAGAGAGAGAGAAGAGAGAGAGAGAGGAGAGAGAGAGAGAGATGGAGAGGAGAGAGAGAGAGAGAAAGGAAATAGCAACCAGCTTGCATTTCGAGTGTTAAGGTCGTTCACCCCAGAGGTCTCTCTGCTCTGCTGATTTTTTTTTTTTTTTTTTTTTTTTTTTGTGTGTGTGTGTGGGTATATTTTACCCCATCGAGCTGCTGCTGAGGAAGACCGCGGGTTTGGGCATCAGGCCAAAACTTACAGGAAGCGGATGCAGTTTGAGTTCATCATAGCAGTCCCCAGCGTGCGGTTCTTGTAGGGAGGGGGGAGGGAGGTGGCGGATGGGTTGCGTGGGGGTGGGGGGGGGGGGGGGGGGGATAACGCCTCAAAGTCTCTGGCTTCAGTGGGTGGTTGTATTAACCGTCAAGTGTCGTCCCGTGGGGGTAAGTAATAATACGAGACTTCCCCCCCCCCCCCCCCCCCCCCCCCCCGACTCCCGACCTGGGAGTCGGGTATCCCGGACTTGAACCTCTGTGTGATGAACCACGGCTGTTGCCGGTGTATCTCTTTCTGCAAACTGAATAGCGGTTGAGTGTGTCTGTGTCTGTGTTTGTGTGTGTCGACGTGCAGGCGTCCTTGTGTATGTGTATGTGTCTGTGTGTGTCTGTGTGTGTAGATGCGTGCGTGTGTGCGTGCGTGTGTGTGTGTGTGTGCTTGTGTGCGTGTGTGTGTGTGTGTGTGTGTGCGTGTGTGTGTGTGTGTGTGTGTGTGTGTGTGTGTGTGAGAGTTGACTGGGAGATCACGAAATAAGAGAACCAAATCTCAGTGTTCAGGAAACTTAATACTATGCATACACTAAATCACACTTATCAGTGTAACTTGTAAAAAGACAACAACAACAACAGGAACAACCACCACTCGAATGATCAACAGAGCATAGTTGATAGACAAAACTATATACGCAATGAGTCCCTTTTCAATTGTATAGATGCAATTGTTCCGTCCACTGTTTTGTATCATAAGAAAGCATCGAATCTGACATCGAACTATAAGCATTGACCAAGAATAGCTCTCCTTATAACCCATACTCCAGTGAAATATCGGCCGTCAACGAGAGTGACCTTGACAGACACTGATGGTAGTGGTGTGTCGGATGTCCAGCGAGTGTTGCTATGTATACTTTTTCTTCTTTGGGGCCTCGGAGAGGTGGCCGAGAGATATCTGAGGTATGAATTAACACACACACAAGCCTCTGTCTCGTATTTAACTTTCACTTGTTCTGCACGTAATAACGTTCATATCTCCATATAAATCTTTCATCATCTTAAAAGCTGAAAAAAAGAATCCAAAACCACATACCTTCCCGCCAATACTCCCTTCTCAACAACACGCTAGAGGGCGAGCGCGCGCGCACGCACACACACGCACACACACACACACACACACACACACACACACACACACACACACACACACAACACACACACACACACACACACACGCTATTACCCTAACTCTGTCTAAAATCACTTTATGTGAATAGACGTTAAATTGAAGAACGAACACACACACACACACACACACACACACACACACACACACACACACACACACACACACACATATATATATATATATATGCGAGCTTGCGTGCGCGCGCGTTCCGATGCACACACACACACACACGCACACTAACATCACTTTTTTTTTCCTGCCTTGCTCCAGCTGTCCCAAACAGCCAAACCTAGGTCATTTTTTCGCAGTCATTGAGTGACGGTTCCGAGGGGAACAAATGAAACGAACACACAACCGACAGCTCAGACCTTGGGTGCGTGACACGAAAGACAGTACGCTGGGACTTTACCAGAAAAGTTGGAGAAATACTCGAACACACACACACACACACACACACACACACACACACACACACAACACACACACACACACACACACGGACGCACGCACACACACGCGCGCGCGCACACACGCACACACACACATACTCACATATACACGCGCGCGCGCGCACTCCACACACACACACACACACACCAAAAAAGAAAAAAGAGAGAAAACAGTACACAGTCATATTGGGAATCAAGTTATCAAAACCGTTCTAAGAACACACACACACACACACACACACACACACACACACCACACACACACACACACACACACACATACAAGGCCGGCGCACGCACGCACACTTGACAAGAATAGGTCACAATGAACAATTGACAACATAGGTCACTTTTGACAATTGAAAACGTAGATGATCTCGAACAATTGACAAAAATCATTCAGTAGTTTACAGCTTAGTTCGCCCGTAACAATTGACAACATAGGCACGTTGAACGATTGACAATATAGGTCACTATGAATAATTGACAAATAAACTTGAACAATTTACAACACGTGTCACCTTGTACAGATCATCCCACTGGGCACCTTGAACAGTTGATGACTCACCACAGACAACGTACGTAGGTCATCTGGAGTCATGGACAACATAGGTCACATCGAAATTTTGACAGTATAGGTCTCCCTGAACCTTTGGCAATATAGGTCACCTTGAACGTTTACAACATAGGTCACCTTGAACGTTTACAACATAGGTCACCTTGAACGTTTACAACATAGGTCACCTTGAACGTTTGACAACGCAGGTCACCGCGAACTTTTTACAACATAGGTCACCTTGAACTTTTCACAACATTGGTCACCTTGAACTTTTACAACATAGGTCACCTTGAACTTTTGACAACGTAGGTCACCACGATTATATTACAACATAGGTCACCTTGAACGTTTTACAGCATAGGTCATCTTGAATTAGTGACAACGTAGATCACCTTGAACTTTTGACAGCGTAGGTCATCTTGAACTTCTGACAAAGTAGGTCATCTTGAACAATTGTCGGGAACAATGCCCAAGTTCCCGGTCGTTTGGTATGTGTTAATATTAGAAGAAGAAAAAACTGTTTTGACCCAAACTTAACGTTACGAAATAACCGTCAGCCAAAGGGAATAAACAAACGATACTAATGAAGCAATACATTTTGACGTGAAGGCCCTCTAGAGGGAAGACACATACACATGAAAAACCAACCAACCAACCAACCAACCGAGAGGAGAGGCTGAGGTGTGCTGAGAAGCGTCATAGGAGAGTGTGAATCCCTGTCGTTTTCTGGACCAATGAGAACACGCTCTTATTTATAGAAAAAATTCAGTTACCTTCCTGGCATTTCACACCAAGCTAGCAGCATTCATCATGTCTGTAATGAAGGTTTAGTGGGTTTTGAACAGGAAAATAGCTGAAAATGTGTTAAGACTTAACAGAAGCAAATAGTTGTTTGTATCGTCAGTGCTTCAAGACAAGAACATAAGATTCTTGACCCTAAAAAGGCACGCATAGGCGCGCAGCTCTCACGTTCAATTTTGCTTCCGTTCAAAAAGCCAGATATGATCGGGAGAAAAAAAAAGGAGCAAAAAAAAAACGGTGAGACTTCTCCCAATGGCAGATTATGGAAGCCCCGTTTCGTAAATTTGGAAAACAAAGGACTAATGGACGGGTTTTCTTTAAATTAAATGCCCCGGGCACCCTGCACCCCTTCCGAGTCGCGGGCTTTCCCCGCACTTGGGGCATAAAGCAGGACCCCATCTTCCCCATTTACCAGGCGGGCTCCCGTCTCGCTCCCCGGGAATTGGGGGTAAAGGGTTTCCCACGGAGAAAAACCCCCCCTCCCCCCTCCCCCATTTTCCCCCCCCCTCTTCGCCCCCCCCCGGCCCCCCCCCCCCCTCCCCCTTCCCCCCACGGTTTTCTGCACCCCGTATTTTTCCCGGGACAGGGTTTGGTTGATCTAAGCCCCGGGGACGACACGAGTCGGAATGACCCGTGGGAGAAAAAAGGGTTTCCGTCATGCGTTTAGCGCCAGACAAAAACGATGATTATTTTTGGGAAATCGAAGATTAAAAAAAAGAAACAACGATGAGTTGTTGGCATCGAAGTTTTGACATAGAAACAACGGTGATTTTGTTGGATGGGGAAGACTGAAAAAGGGAATACAACGAGGGATGTTTTGGCATCAAAGACGACAAAGAAACAACGATGATGTTGTTGGCATCGAAGTTTTGGACAAAGAAACAAGGGATGATGTTGTTGGCATCGAAGATTGACAAAAGACCAACGATGATGTTTTTGGCATCGAAGATTGACAAAAAAACAACAGGGTTTTTTGTTGGCATCGAAGATTGACAAAAAAAACAGGGATGATGTTTTTGGGCATCGAAGCTGACAAAGAAAAAAAACGTTTTGATGTTTTTGGCATCGAAGATTGACAAAGAAACAACGTTGATTTTTTTTGGGCATCGAAGATTGCCAAAGAAGCAACGATGTTTTTTTTTGGGCATCGAAGATTTAAAAAAGGACACAGCGTTTTTTTTTTGGGCATCGAAAAATTTGAAAAAAGACAAAAAACGTTGGTTTTGTTGGCATCAAAAATTGACAAAGACAAAAACGTTGGTTTTGTTGGAAATGGGAAGATTGACACATGCTATGAAGGAGAAGCTTTTATGAATGGCTTTTAAACCTTTCACCCCCCCTCTCCACCTCTCTCTCTCTCCTCTGCTGTCTGCTCTGTCTCTGTAACGTCTGTCGCCCCTCTCTCTTTCACACACCCACACACACTCACACACACACCACACACACACACACACCACACAAAACACAAAAAACACACAAACACACAAAACGGGAGAGTTTTTTCCTCTCTCTCTCTCTCTTTCTCTCTCCTTCTCTTCCCCTCTCCCTCTCTCTCTCTCCCCTTCTCTCTCTTCTCTCTCTCTCTCTCTATATATTTTATTTTTATATATGAATGTGTGTGTGTGTGGAGAGAGAAGAGAGGGGAAGAAAGGAGGAGAGAGAGGAAAAGGAGAGGGAGGGAGGGGGGGGGAGGGGAGAGAGAGAATTTTTTAAAACCACTCCTCCATCATGAAAACCAGAGCTTTGGCAAAAGACACCCCGGGAAAACAACAAAAAGGGGGCAGGTGTTAACATAAGTTTAGCCGGGGGAAGAAGACAACCGGGAACAACAGGGGGGTGGCAGGTTTTAACGTAAGACAGCCAGGTGGAAAAAGGGACAACCAAAACAACAAAAAGGGGGCAGGGTTAACAGTAAGCAGCCAGGGGGAAAAGAAGAAAACCCAGGAAAAAACAAAAAGGTGGCAGGTGTTAACAGTAAGTTTAGTCAGGTGGAAGAAAAAAAACCGGTGGATTGGGGAAATTTTTCCCAGTTGTGTTGTGCGATGCTGTCAAAAATTGGTGTCCCCCGCTCCGTGCTTCCCCCCCCCCCCCTCTCCCCCTCTCCCTCTCTCCTCTCTCCCCTTTTTTTTTTTTTTTTTTTTTTTTTGCTAGTCTAAAAAATCCTAAAATGGAGAGGGGGGGGGGGGGGGGGGGGGCGGGGGGGGAAGAACCCCCCGATTTTTTCGTTTGCTCTTATCCCTGGACCGTGCACAGAGTAAATTTTAAAAGTGACACAATTTGAAAATCCAGTGGTTTTTTTTCCCCTTGCCCCAGCCCCCTGGCACTCCCCAAACCACATTTTTAGCTGTGGGTGTTCGGTCCTTCAGAATACGACGTAAAGCCCCCGGTAAACCAAGCCAAACCCCATCCTCCCGTCCCCCCCCCCCCTTTTTTTTTTTTTTGGGGGCCCCCCTCGCCTTTTTGGATACATGCTTGGCGCTTGACGCGCCGCCTGTTTCAAATCATTTAAAAAATGCGCACGAGGTTTTAGTTTTTTTTTTGGGTGCATCCCCCCTTTCGCCCTTTTGCGGTGGAAAGCAAAAAATCATCTTATTTGGGTTCTTATTTGTTTTTTTGTTGTTGTTGTTTTTGTATGTTGATTGTTTGAAAGGGTTTTTTCCCTGCTTTTTTTTTTTGATATTTTTTTCCTTTTTGTTTAGTATAGGTTTGTGTTTTAAAAACGCCCTGAAAATTCTTCAGTTTGACTGGGTTGGAGGGGCTCTTTTCATGCTTTTCAGTTTTTTTTTTAGCTTGGTGCCTTTTTTGGGGTTTCGATGTTTTTAAAACATTTTAAATTGTCTTCTTAAACCCAAACTCGAAATAGAATGGACTTAGTGGGGTCTTTTTTTCCCCAAATTTAAACTGTCAGGGCCTCAATATTTTGAAAAAGAGACGTGATTTTCTTCCATTATTTTAAAGTGTAAAAAATTTTCCCGTGAAACTTCCTGCAAAAACACTCCTTTTTTGAAAAAAAGATGGAACAGTAAATCCAGTCTGAGTGGGGTTTTAAAAGGCGTTTTTCCCAAAAGGGTTACTTTTCCAACGAAGGGGGTTTTGCGATTCTGTTTAATAAAAACCCTTTAAATTTTTAAGGTTAAGCAAATTTTTAAAGGATGTTTCCCCGGGAAAAATTTCTCATGATACGTGCAGAGATCATGGGAAATTGATTCCCCTTTTGGGGAATATTTTGGGCCAAATGGGGACGACGCGGGAATTTTAAAATTGCCCTCCAAAAAAAAAATTTTTGGATTTGGGTATAAAAAAATTATTATTTTTGGGTTTTTGGGGTTTTTAATTTTGGGGCCCTTGGGACCCTTCCGGATTATCATAATTAAAAAACATATAAATAATCCTCACGAAAAACAGGCTTTTTGAAAACATGATCGAAAATCTAGCCCTGAATGTTTATTTGGCGGGAATTTAAACCCAGGTGTCGTTTTTTTAAACTTTGGGGGAAAACAATCCATTTCAACAGGCCGGCTAGTTTTCTTTTGATATCGGGCCCAACAGTTTTTTTCTTTTCCTGATGAGAAAGACATTGAACCCGGTTTTAGAAAAATTTCACTCTGCGGGTGTTTTAAAAACAAAATTTAATGAAGAATAAAGGCATATTTTTTGGGAAAATTTAATTGTTTTTGGTTAAAAAGAAAAGTCTTTTTAGATAAAATTAATTCCTTTTTTTCGAAAATTTTTAAAGAATACTTATAAGTACAGAAAACTTTAAATGAAACGACAAAAATTACAATTCTCAAAGGGTCTGATGATTTTTTCCTCGATTTGTGTGAATGAAAAATAAGGTCAAAAAACGATTGTTATGCTACTGCGAAGAAAGAAAGAGTAATGAAGAGGAAAAAAATTAGAAAAAGACGTTATTAAGTTAGAAAAAAAAAAAATGGGAAAAATGAAGATGATATTTAAAATCAAAAACGAGGAAAAAAACGGCTGTCGGATATCAAAGGGAAAAAGAATAGAAGGGGTTTTGTTACGATCACCGCCCAGATGGAAGCAAAATGGGGGGAAAAATTTTGTAGTTTTTTTGTAATCTTTGGAAAAAAAGGCATTACTTTTTTAAAAAAGGGTGGCAAAATTTATAAAAGGGGCAATGTTTTTTAAAAAATCAAAAAAGACCCTTCTGAAAGAAGTATAAAGTTTTTATAAAAAAATTATACAAGAAAAATGCTGTAGAAAAATTTTGGGGTTTTAAAAAAATTTGGTGAAAAACATCCCCCTTTAAAAAACAGAAACAGGGGGACTTAGAAGGTCTTATTTCATTGGGAAGCCAAAAATGTCTTAAAAACAAAAGAAAAAAAAATAAAAGCCCCGGTTCCCATGGGGTTTTCCCACGGGAAATTTTTTGCCTTTTGGGAAAAAGGGTGGTGTATTTGTCGTTAGAGCATTAAATGGGAAGTTTCAAGAAAAGGGGAAATGTCTGTGTTCAAAAGAGGGAAACATTTCTTTTATACCAAAGGTGATAAATCCAGACGTACATAAAAAAAATGGAGACCTATTTCCCGTTAATGCGTTTTAAGATTGGATCCTCTTGGGTTGCCAAAAGAAAAAAAAATTTTGTTTGCCTAAAATCATAAAAGAAATCAGCCGGAAATTTTTTAAAATAGATACATCGGCGACAAAATAAACTGATATTTGACACTAATCCAAAATTTTTGATGAAAATGTTTTGCCGGTTTGTTGTTAAAACCCAGACTTTAAAAAAACCTTTGATTCGGTTAATTGGGAAATTTTTGTCTAAAGTTTCCCAAAGGGTTTTGGGGTTTTCCAAAAAAATATTTGTAGAGGGGTAAGCACATTCTACAAAAAAATTAAGTCTTTTGTAATTGTGAACGGACAGGGTTTTTCCCTTGGTTCCCATATTTAAAAAAGGATGTCGACAAGGGGAACCCCCAATTTAAACCCTATCTGTTTATAAATTTTGTCGAATTTTTAGGCCCCTATGGTTTAAAGGGAAAAAACAAAATATTTTAGGGAATCGAATGAAAGAAACAGAATTTAAGATATCTCAAATGCTGATGACACAGAGTTTTTTTTAGCGGGGGGTAAGAGGGTTTGTTTGAAACTTTTATTTAAGTTCTTTTTTTGATTTGACTGTTCCCCGGTCTTCATAGAAATTTTAAATAAAAAGAGCGCGTTTGGGGTTGGGAAATGTAAAAATAGTAAAAACCAATACGGACCACTTAGAAATTTTTATGGAAAACCACAAAAATTTTGAATACTTTTGGGATATGGTTACAAATAAAATTTAAAAGGGGTTGGGTTTGAAATAAAATTTCGCGAAAAGGGCTAGCGATTAAAAAATTTGGTTTAAAATATGGGGAAAAAAACCCCGATTACGCCCCTTGGTTTTGGGGTAGCAATTCTGAAATCCATCATCCTTTCAAAATTGTCTAATTCTTTCTTTTCACCTAAACCACCAAAGTTTTTTCTTTCAAAAAAAGTCAGAAAAAATGCTACAAATTTTTGGGGAAAAAAAAACCAGAAAAAATCAGTCGAAAAACAGTGCAAAAAGCAAACGGAATGGAGGTTTTTTGCCTTCCTGATTTAAAAAACCTTCGTCAATCCCTTTTTAAAAAAATCCGGGGTCCGTAGGACTGAGGAAACAAAAAAAAACCCCAAAGGGAAACAAATTCTTTCCGTTAAATTTTCCCCATTGGGATCATTTGAGTTAAAAAAGGCCCGGATTATCTCAAAATTTTTTTAAAATATTTCCCTTCTGGGCGATGTCCCTTTAAGCCCTTAAAAAACTTTTTTTTTTACAATGTTTGCCCCAAAATTTTAAAATTTCCCCGAACTTTTTTTGCCCCGAAAAAAAGTTTTTTTCTTTTTAAAAAAAAACGTATTCAAGTTGGGAAAAGCACTTTTTCTCTAAATTTTCTTCAAAATAAAAGTGTCTATTATCTCGCACAATTTTTTTTTTGGGTAATTTGGGCCCGTTTCTTTCCCACGGGCAATTTAAGGAAAAATATGTGTTTAACATTTTATTTTCAACTTTTACAAAGGGGAAAAAAGTTTGCAATTTAAATTTAATTTATAAAAAGTTTTGCCTTTTCCATCGAAAAACAACCCAAAAGTATTACTTCTCCATTCTGTTATAAGATATTGTTTTTCCACTTTTAAAAGGTTTAAAGACTTATTTCGATATAATGTTGATAATCGTTAGAGTCCGGGGTTTTTGGGCAAAAGGGGCATCAAAATTTCACAAGCCAAAGACTGGGAAATTTAAAGTTTTTTTATGACATAAGATTTCAGATGTAAAAAAATTTAAATGGTTTCAGTAAAAATAATTCACGGTGTTTAGGGGACAAAAGTTATTTTGAAAGAAAACGGGGTTACTGTTTAAAGATAAATGCAGTTTTTTCGGTTTTTTTTTAAAAATTCTATTGACCATTTGTTTTGGGGAAAGGGACTCATTCAAAAAGGTTTTTGGAGTAGGGTTTAAATTTAATTTTTGGGAAGAGAAAAAATGCACTCATGACAAATTTTAGCCTAACCCGAGTCTCTCTTTCTTTTTTTTTCGACGAACAATCGCAATTTTTACATTTTTTACTTCAAATTTTTTTTTGCAAAATTTTACCTATTTAAGTGGGAAAATTGGGAAAGGGAGTCTTCCTCATGTTGCGGTTTTTTTTTTAAAATGGGTTTACCTATAGATTATAAAATTGAAAAATATAACCATTAAACCCAACCCCTGAACCACGTGATTTTCATACCAGATGGCTTGCTTATGAAGCTTTTTTGGTTTTTAATACCTATGCTTTAGTTCTGTCTCAGGAACATACTTTTCTGTATTTAAAAAAATTTTAAAGCGTTTTATGGATTAAAATAACCCAAAAATTTTGGCTAATCCGTCATCTTTTCCTTTTTTTTTTTTTGTTTTGTTTTGGGTCCTTTGCTGGGATTCCCCGTGTGGCCCCTTGTCTTCTGCTGAAAAATTTATGTTTTGGCACTCAAGAAAAAATGTACCTTTGATAATAACATGTATTATCTTCACTTGCTGTGACCCAACCCATTCTGTTACCTTGTGTATCTGTCTGTCTGTCCATCTGTTTTGGTTTTTTTTTTTTTTTTTTTTCCATATATTATTTGTATGTACATGCTGATTTATCTTGCAATATATATGTGTATGTATGTTTATGTATATATATATATCTTTTTTTCTTTCTTTTTTTTTTTTTTTGTCAAACGCATGTATACATCTGTTTTGGGTAGTAGTATTAGAATAATTTGATGCATACAGTTTATGTATATTTCTTATAGCATTGTCAATAAGTAACCATGTTTTTTAAAATTTTTTTATACATAGACAATGTTATGCTGAAATTCTCTCTCTCTCTCTCTCTCTCTCTCTCTCTCTCTCTCTCTCTCTCCCTCTCTCTCTCTCTCTTTTCTTTATTTATGTGTGTGTGTGTTTTTTTTTTTTTCTGTTTGTTTCTTGCTTTATACCTGATTTCTAGTTATGAGTGTCTGTCTTCTTTATATGTGTATGGGTGTGAGTCTGTCTTTTTTTTTCTTTTTCTCTTTGTATGAGGAATAACAATGAAAACAAATAAAAATGTTAAAAAAAAAAAAAAAAAAAAAAGAACACAGTAAAGATCACTGTATATCTTTCCTGATTTCAAAAAAAAAAAAGTAAGATAGCCGGTGGAAGAAGACAACCAGGAACAACAGAAAGGTGGCAGGTGTTAACAGTAAGACAGCCAGGTGGAAGAAGACAACCAGGAACAACAGAAAGGTGGCAGGTGTTAACAGTAAGACAGCCAGGTGGAAGAAGACAACCAGGAACACAGAAAGGTGGCAGGTGTTAACAGTAAGATAGTCAGGTGGAAGAAGACAACCAGGAACAACAGAAAGGTGGCAGGTGTTAACAGTAAGACAGCCAGGTGGAAGAAGACAACCAGGAACAACAGAAAGGTGGCAGGTGTTAACAGTAAGATAGCCAGGTGGAAGAAGACAACCTGGAACAACAGAAAGGTGGCAGGTGTTAACAGTAAGTCAGCCAGGTGGAAGAAGACAACCAGGAACAACAGAAAGGTGGCAGGTGTTAACAGTAAGACAGCAGGTGGAAGAAGACAACCAGGAACAACAGAAAGGTGGCAGGTGTTAACAGTAAGATAGCCAGGTGGAAGAAATAGGAACGAAGTTCTGAAAGCGACAGAACCCGGAGTAACACATGAGAATGCCGTTCTTTCAAGAAGATAGCAAAGAATAGATTTGGAAACCAAAAAAAAAAGAAAAAAAAAAAAAAAAAAAAAAAAAGCAAAAACCAAACGAAAACAAATAAACAAACAAGCAAACAAAAACGCATCAGGACAAACAATAAAAGAGAATGCAACTCTTAAAGTCAGAGAACTAGGA
>JAFLJL010014865.1:7500-10107 GCA_018398815.1 Conus ventricosus | reverse complement strand
TGCTGTTGTCGATTTGTACGCTGTTGGTTTTGATTTTTATGTGGGGTATTGCTGTTCGTGCGTGGTTGGGTTTTCTCTCAGGGTGGGTGTGTGTGTGTGTGGGGGGGGGGGGGGGGGGGGGGGGGGGGGGGGGAGGGGGGGGGTCCGGGGGTTGAATTTGCCTTTGAAATAGTTGCTGTACGTACGTGTGTGGTGATGATGATGTGCTGTTTGGCTTGAGTAAAAGCTATTAGTCCTGCTGTGTTGATTTTTCGTTTGGTTGAAAGTTTGCGGCTTTTTTTTTTTTCTTGATTGGTATTCGTTTTTGGTTTGTTTGTTTGTTTTGGTTTATTAGTTTTTTTTTAGGGGTTTATTTGTTTGTGTTTTATTAAGTGTGTGTGTGTGTGTGTGTGTGCGTGTGCGTGTGCGTGAGTGCGTGCGTGCGTGCGTGCGTGTGTGTGTGTGTGTGTGTGTGTGTGTGTGTTTGCACGTGCGTGGTTGTGTTTGCACGTGTGTGGGTGTGAGTGTATGTCTGTGTGTGTGCACGTGTGCGTCTGTGCGTATGTTCGTGCGTGCATACATGTGTGTGTGTGTGTGTATGTGTGTGTGTGTGTGTGTGTGTGTGTGTGTGTGTGTGTGTGTGTGTGTGGTGTGTGTGATATAATGATCAACATCCCTTTCTTGTCACTCTATTTCTGTTTCATGTGTATCATTTGATTACAATAATCAATTACCCATTTAACGATGGAGTAATCTTCCAATCATTCGACCAGCTTTCGAACTAGCCCATGACACAAGCCAGTAATTCATTGATTAAGTAACTCATCGAGTGCGTCATTCAGTGACAATTTAGATTCCTTTGTCAGTGTCCGTACAGCCCAGTGGCCCACGAAGGGTCGTGACAGGGTCGAGAGTCAGTTCTTCGGTGTCCGCTTTGGTTTAACCCTTTGGATTCTGTTTAACAGATTGACTTTGCCCTTCAGTCGGGATTCAGCAGTTTCATTTCTAGCTGAGTTTGAAAATTTGACGGCCCTCGTTTGGCCGGCCGCTAGTGGTCATTTGGGCTTTAGACACCATGAATTGGGCAGAGCGGATTGGATGGTGTGATGCTTTAGAACCAGACTCGTAGCTTGTATTGGGTTTTGTATTTTTGGTTTCGGTGTGGCTGTCCGTCTGTCAAGTTTTTTTTTTTTTCTCTTCTCATCATTGTTTTATTTGATTCTTTTATTCTGTTTAGCAGGCGTTTGAATCTCTGCTCTCTGTTTCCTTTCATGCTTTTTGATTCTGTCAGTGTCCCCCAGTCGTACTCGTTGCTTCGTTTCAATTCTTTTCATTCTGTTAAGCAACTATTTGGTTAAATCTCTTCTGATGTCTCCTTACTTTTCATGCCTTTGACTCTGTCAATGTCACAGTCGTTCTATGATGATGTTGATGTTTTTTTGCCGGGTTTATCGTTTGGGTTTTGCCAATCTGTCAGTCTTTCTATACTATGTCGATATCCATGCATTTGATTCTGTCAGTGTCACAGTCGTTCTTTGATGATGTTGATGTTTTTTTGCCGGGTTTATCGTTTAGGCTTTGCCAATCTGTCAGTCTTTCTATACTATGTCGATATCCGGTTTCCTGCCGCGGCTGTTCATTCCGGGAGTGGTACCCTTGTTGTAAGCTGGTACTGGGCTTTGTGTGGGTGTCAGGTTTAGTTCTCGTTCCGCTCATATGAGACAGTTCCCGTTGCTGCCTGCTTTCTATGTAGTGACGAGTCCTGTGATGAAGAGGGTCGGTTTTCTTACAAGTATTTTTTTTTTCCCGAACGACAGACACTTTTTTTTTCCTGATGGTAATCGTCGACTGCGAGATTTAAAAAAAAAAATAGGAAGAGAAGAGCAGTTCTGCTTCGGGACTATCGTTGGAGTGACTGTGGCATGGCGGTGATGGTGGTGGTGGTGGTGGAGGGGGGGTGGGGTGTCGGGGGGTTATGTGGTGGTGCAGACGGCGGGTTTCCCTCAGCGACAGACATGGAAACGTTTCTATGTCAGTGGGTTTCACCGAGTTCCGTCTTGCTGCACTGCCTGGTGCGCACATGCACTTGTGTCAATCGTGCGCACGCAGTTTGTATTGTCTGCACTCATCTAGTCTTTCGACTATCGTGTAACAGGCATGCTTACATACAATTTGTATTGTCTGCACTCATCTAGTCTTTCGACTATCGTGTAACAGGCATGCTTACATACAATTTGTATTGTCTGCACTCATCTAGTCTTTCGACTATCGTGTAACAGGCATGCTTACATACAATTTGTATTGTCTGCACTCATCTAGTCTTTCGACTATCGTGTAACAGGCATGCTTACATACAATTTGTATTGTCTGCACTCATCTAGTCTTTCGACTATCGTGTAACAGGCATGCTTACATACAATTTGTATTGTCTGCACTCATCTAGTCTTTCGACTATCGTGTAACAGGCATGCTTACATACAATTTGTATTGTCTGCACTCATCTAGTCTTTCGACTATCGTGTAAACAGGCATGCTTACATACAATTTGTATTGTCTGCACTCATCTAGTCTTTCGACTATCGTGTAACAGGCATGCTTACATACAATTTGTATTGTCTGCACTCATCT
>JAFLJL010014864.1:23632-27788 GCA_018398815.1 Conus ventricosus | reverse complement strand
TGTTCCGCCACTACAAATTTGTTAAACACACACACACACACACACATATATATAATATATATATATATATATTTATATTAAGATATGTAATTATAAAACAAAGCTTGCTCTTATGTCTTAGATTGAAGAAATAGGGGGAGATAAGCATTCATATCTGCAGTGGCAGTTAATACTGCCTAACTAACAGTATGTGCTCAAGTGGGTGGATGGGGAAAAATAAAATAAATGCTTCTCAAAATGAGCCTTCAGCAACCTTATAATCTCCAATAGGGAGGAAACTCACTAACACATAACTCCTGGTCATATACCGATATTTCGAAACCTGGTTGTTTCTCCTCAGTGACCGCGGAAAGTGGTAATTTGACTCCTCTGCCTTTTCGGTTTTAAGAAGAATGCTTTCCCAGAAAAGGCTGGTGTGCAATACCGTAGTATGTTTGTTGAGTTTTCAAAAAACCAACCAAAGGTGCCACCTAAGAAGCAAAACAAGCTACATTTTCTTGTGAAAAGTAGAAAATATAAAAAGATAACCTCTTAAGACACAAGTGCTGAGGGCCAGTTCTTGGAATGAATCCGCAAGGGACTAAATTACAAAAAAACTAATAAATTCCAAGGAAAAGTACCGAGCACCATTCCAGCACCTTACAGAGCAGCTTGGTGTTGCAATGACTGCAGGAAATATTGAATTATAAACAAAGCTTGCTCTTATGTCTTAGATTGAAGAAATAGGGGAAGTAAGCATTCATATCTGCAGTGGCAGTTAATACTGCCTAACTAACAGTATGTGCTCAAGTGGGTCGATGGGAAAAAATAAAATAAATGCTTTTCAAAATGAGCCTTCAGCAACCTTATAATCTCCAATAGGGAGGAAACTCACTAACACATAACTCCTGGTCATATGCCGATATTTCGAAACCTGGTTGTTTCTCCTTAGTGACCGCGGAAAGTGGTAATTTGACTCCTCTGCCTTTTCGGTTTTGAGAAGAATGCTATCCCAGAAAAGGCTGGTGTGCAATACCGTAGTATGTTTGTTGAGTTTTCAAAAAACCAACCAAAGGTGCCACCTAAGAAGCACAAGAAAATCATGAAAGAGCAAAACAAGCTACATTTTCTTGTGAAAAGTAGAAAATATAAAAAGATAACCTCTTAAGACACAAGTGCTGAGGGCCAGTTCTTGGAATGAATCCGCAAGGGACTAAATTACAAAAAAAACTAATAAATTCCAAGGAAAAGTACCGAGCACCATTCCAGCAACTTACAGAGCAGCTTGGAGTTGCAATGACTGCAAGAAATATTGAATTATAAACAAAGCTTGCTCTTATGTCTTAGATTGAAGAAATAGGGGGAGATAAGCGTTCATATCTGCAGTGGCAGTTAATACTGCCTAACTAACAGTATGTGCTCAAGTGGGTGGATGGGGAAAAATAAAATAAATGCTTCTCAAAATGAGCCTTCAGCAAGAAAATGTAGCTTGTTTTGCTCTTTCATGATTTTCTTTTGCTTCTTAGGTGGCACCTTTGGTTGGTTTTTTGAAAACTCAACAAACATACTACGGTATTGCACACCAGCCTTTTCTGGGATTGCATTCTTCTAAAACCGAAAAGGCAGAGGAGTCAAATTACCACTTTCCGAGGTCACTGAGGAGAAACACCAGGTTTCAAAATATCGGTATATGAACAGGAGTTATGTGTTAGTGAGTTTCCTCCCTATTGGAGATTATAAGGTTGCTGAAGGCTCATTTTGAGAAGCATTTATTTTATTTTTCCCCATCCATCCACTTGAGCACATACTGTTAGTTAGGCAGTATTAACTGCCACTGCAGATATGAATGCTTATCTCCCCCTATTTCTTCAATCTAAGACATAAGAGCAAGCTTTGTTTATAATTCAATATTTCTTGCAGTCATCGCAACACCAAGCTGCTCTGTAAGTTGCTGGAATGGTGCTCGGTACTTTTCCTTGGAATTTATTAGTTTATATATCTGTATATATATTATATATATATATATGTGTGTGTGTGTGTGTGTGTGTGTGAGGTGGACCGGATGAAACATATTGCAGACTCATCTCACACGTCACACTCTCGTATTTTGCGTAGTAAACATCGCGTCCATTGTTCCGTCTGTCTGTCTAAAACTTTTCGAACAAATCGTAATTATTAAGCGATAACACCTTGAAAGCAATTGTTATCATCTGCACTGTCGTTGGTGTATATTCCTCAACCTTCCATCGTCATGGTTTAGTTTGAAGGCACATTCCTTAATTTGGTGGAGGCGGCCGAAAGCTGGGAATCTGGTTCAGCTGGCAGATCCCCATGCTTCAGTTCTGATGATTGTGGTTCCAGTGCCACTCGATGAAGGCAGTGATCATCTATCTTCACAGTCCATCTCTATGTTGTTGTTGTTTTTGTCCTGGGAATTCAATGTAGCACATGACAGGTTAATTTTTACTTACTGAGGGTGTTCAGCGTCATTTCTATTAAAACACACACACACACACCACACACACACACACACACACACACACACACACACACACACACAATCTACATCTGTCTCTCTCTCTCTCCCTCCGCATGTAGAAAAGTGAATATCAACGTGAATGTCTGCAAGAACTACAGACAAGTTGAAGAAACGTGATGTCAGTGGCAGCGGATAGTGGAAGGATTTGCTATGACCACATGTGCAACACACACACACGCGCGCGCGCGCGGCGCGCGTGTGTGTATGCGTGTGTGTGTGTGTGTGTGTGTGTGTGTGTGTGTGTGTGTGTGTGTGTGTGTGTGTGTGTGTGTGTGTGTGTTTGGATACATTTCCCACACGTGTTTTACCCTGGCGACAATATATGCCGAAGAAGAGAGTCTGTGCATTCACTTCCGGCCACAAACTGTTGCCGACAAAAATTTTATTCTGAGGCGACAGTTTGCGCCGTAACCAGCTTATGTAGAAATGCAGTCACAAGCACTGTAGCATTTGTTTCTCAAGAAGCACATCACTCATGGCTGTTTTGAAGGACTACACTGACTGACATGCTTTTGACAGAAGAAGGAAGCGGAGGAGGCCGCCGTGGGTCATCTTGGACATATGAGGGAAAGGGGCGTGATGGTCAGAATGGGAAGAGACAACCTCTGGCTACAACCTGGTGACCATTACCCGTCCACAAGGTTCCATGTCCACTTTCTCTCCCGCTGACCATGCGATTCCGATCCGTTTGGCTCCTGCGCGGACTCTGAGTACGACGGGGGTTTTAGGCTCCTCCCATACAGACATTCAGGAGAGCCTGAAGTCCCGGCGACACGTCCGGTTCAGGTCTTCCAGATCTAAGAGCTGCATGTGGGCAGAGTCCGGTGGGGACGGCAGGTCCCTCAAGGAACGCATGGAGATCTCGTCCTCGTCGATGCTGGGCAAAAGAACAGAGGCGCCATGGAGGCCGCGCTGAGGTCACCTTGCCACCCTCAGGACCGTCCCGTGGTCCTTCACCTCCACAGTCGCCGGGATGGGCCGTCACCGAACCCCACGCACGCGTGGCGTCTCCCACGAAAAGGAACGGGAACAGCAGCGTTAGAGGCTAACTGTTCATTGACCGTCTGCACCCGACATTCCCGCTGAAGAACAAGGCGTTTGTGGAATTGAGGCTTTCTCCTCCCTGACGTGTTCGTTATCATCGCTGTCACTATCGTCGTCGACTCTCTCTTCCCACCCCCACGCCTCATGAAATGGTCGCACAGTCGGGGCATGAGCGACACCCGGCGGTTATGACGTTGCCCCAGAGCGGAGGCGGCCAGGAACTGCGACTTGAGCTGATGACGTGGAACTTGCGGTCGTTCTGGGAGGGTTCCTCCAGGTGCAGACGTTTCAGGTAGCTGGAGATCTGCCGTTCCTCGTCCTTGTTCAGCTCCCGCTTTTTGCAATGGAAAAGACGGTGTTCTGTTCACACGCATTTTAAAGAAATTAAAAAGGGTTAGCCCAAATCATTAACGTTCGTAACATAGCAGTTTCATCTTTTAGTTCAGTTTCAGTTTCAGCTTCATCAAGGGGGCGTCACTGCGTGCGGACTAGTCCATATACGCTACACCACATCCACTAAGTTTTGAAATCACAAGCTGATGGATAAGTGAATTGTAAACTAAGATGAGAGAATTTAAGAAGAGGGTCTCGTGG
>JAFLJL010014864.1:11132-18632 GCA_018398815.1 Conus ventricosus | reverse complement strand
AGGCCGACTCAAAGGCCACTTTCACCCTCCACCCGATGTTTTTTGGGTCAAAAAGCGGCCTAATAGCAGCCTTTACCTGTGCGGAAGAGAGAGAGAGAGAATCACCGGCATACAGACAAGAAGAGAGAGACAGAGAGATAGACAAGACAGACAGGACCAGAGAGGCGGGCATACAACACCACACAAGCATTTTATGGCGCGTCTTTGCGCAGACAAGCAACCCTCGCACACAGTGCACGGCTCGCCACAAACTTCGGACCAAAAAATCATAAAGCAAACCTTAACGGCCCCCGAGTGAACTGCTGCTAGACCACGCGAACGTCCGCACACTCGATGACGAGACGGCTTGTCCATTCTAGTCCATGTTTACTTCGCATAAGCCTCTATCAAATCAAGTGCCGAGCATCAATCAGCGTGACACTTTGTGTGTGCTCACCATACACAGCCGGCCGGCCATTTAAATTCGACCGGCGGCTGTAAATAAGTTACAGAAGAACTGAGAGTGTTAAAACATGGCGAGTCAGGAAGTGAAATTTTTAATGTTTTCTTGCCAGTGGCTTGGACAGTGACACTAATATTACTCAAGAGAAATGGATGAAGTGATTTATCTTCGCAAGAAAACTTTCCATCAACCAGACTGATCTTGTGAAAAAATACATTGTTTATCATGAGAGGCTATGGGCAAAAGTTTTTTGACAAAGAAAAAGAGCGGGCGATCCTTGTTCACCTCCATCAAAGCCAATAAGGAAGCATTTCGGTTTTGTTTCCTCAAACAAAAAACGGAAATCAGTTGAAGATCTTGACAAAATATTTGAAAACACTGCTTGTGGAGCTGCCTTCCGATCCATTGATGAAACCAAAATCTTTGAAACAGTTCAAGAAATGACCCCATCTTACACCGGGCTTGTTACTCTAGTACAGTGAAAGATATGAAAAGAAAATCTCTTCTCATGCCTTTTTTAAGGGAATTGCTTCAGAAAGCAAAGACAATTTTACGAAACAGTCAAAAAACAAAAAACTGGGAGCTTATCTGAAGGAGAAGATTTGCGGATGATCTAACTACGTGCAATAATACTAAATTGAAGTGTCGAATTTGTTTCAAATCTTACAAAATTTCACAACTCGCTAATTCTTTCAATGAGTTTATACAACAAACAAAACTCATTCTGAAATACATACAATCCAACCCCAACTTATAAAGGCATTCTGGCAAGATACACATGACGTGCCGGAGTAATTTGAGTTCCACTTGCCACGCCAGATTACTACCGCAGGCCAGGCAAATATGCCAGCATTGATCCGGCTAGAAAGCACCCAAGCAATACAGGGTCAATCAGGCGAGCTCGCCTGTTTGAGCCTAGAAAGCGCACAGCCACGCTGTAGTATGACATGACTCCCTAAATATAGTATTTGCTGTTCGGCATGTTTTGATTGTTTAAAAAAAAAACGCAGTGAGCCCTTAAGCCAACTGGATAACGATTTTTGAATGTTTTGGCAACAAACTAGGTTAGGGTTAGGGCAGGCCTTAGTTACATCTACCAGTATGGCGAGAGTAGTGGTGTGGCCAGCACCATCTTCATATAAATGCATCCAAATATACAATGACGGAGTACTAACTTACTTGACGATTAGAGCCGCCATAAAAATGCTTGGCTACAGCAATTACTACTGCTGTAACTCTGCCAAAGCCAGTTGCAAGCCTGGTGAGAAAAGAGGAGCACAGCAAACCAAGCAAGGCTTACAGCACTGTCCTGTTTGTTTGTGTTTGTTGTTTGTTTATCTGTGTGTTTTATTGTTCCTACCCCACGTCACGCACCTCCCCCCACCCCCACCCCCCACCCCACGCACGCACCCCCCCACCCCCACCCCACGCCACTCACCTCCCCCACCCCACCCACCCACTGCACGCACGTGCCCCCCACCCCCACCCCACCCCACGCAAAGCACACTCAAGGTCATCCACAAGTACTTAACTGAAGTTGCCCCAAGCCACTTCTAAGTCATCCTCAAGTTCTTGACTTAAGTCATTCTCAAGTTTCCTTAAGTCATCCCCAAGTCACCCCAAGTTACTTTCAAGTTCCTTAATAAGTTCTTGATTAAGTTCTTGATTATAGTCACCTCAAGATCATAACTAAGTCCATCCCTAATACAACCAAGTTCTTATAATTATCAAAAAATACAAGCTAGTTTATATCTTAACTAGTAAATGTCTCAAATAGTACACACACGCCTCAAAAAACGCGTCACGTTGAGATGTCTTGCCAGCGTTCTCTTGTCTTCATAAATCTTAAGGAAGGTTTTAACATCCGAAGCAACTCGCATTGATTAACAATTCGGGTCTAATGGAAATGTCTTTTAAAGACTCCAGTCTTTTAATTATTGACTCATCAATTTAATAAGACGCCATGATCAATTTTATTATAAAAAAATTTAATATTAAACGTTCTAAAATATTAAATCCATTTGAAATGGATCAAAAAGATGCTTTGTTTATTGAGGCGTTTTGGCGTTCAGTGTCCTTTTCTGCATTAGGTGGCTCAGATTTTTTTGATGCTTTGTATTTGTGCCATTCTTTATATGTTTTTATACCAGTAATTACCGACCCACAGCAGCAAGGGGCGCCAAAAAATGCCACAGTTTTTAGTTCAATATTCCATGAAGACTTTTGGCCCTTGAATCACAAGATTTTTTATAGCTTGCAATGAATCAACTTGTTCTGGCGTTTGTATGTGTTATGTTTTTCAGTGAAGCTGCTAACATTAATTTTTTTTGACTGTTCCACTCTGCTAATTTCCTTCCTGCTTCAACACGCCTAGGATTTTTAATGTCATCCGCCCTGATTCAGCGTTTTCTGCTGAATTTTTGCTTGTTTACTTTCTCCACCTGATTCCATGTTTTCTGGTTCTGCTGATTTTCCAGATCGTTCATTATGAAGGGAAAATAAAATCTATAATTATTAAAAGTTATTATCCCATGATTAAATGCGATAACAATGTTCCAAATCTATAGTATAAAACACCCCCTAGAAGACTCCTAATGACTTGTTAAACAGATCTTGCTTAAATCAAACGTAAGAACTTGTTCATAGAAATCACTGGGAGCAAATCTACTGACTAGTTTTAGTGTACAAACTAAGACCGTTTGCCCCACACTTTTCACCAATCAGACCCAGCTGCGCTTCAATACCTGGGTAATGATACTTTATAATGTCTTGCGGCGACATCTTTGAATTTGTTTCAATGCTGAATACAGATCCGAGGAACTGTATTATAGTTTTCCCACATGCTGCCAAAGATACATACACCTCTCCTTTTTGGCATAATAGTCTTGATCATCAACTTGGACCATTCATAAGTACAGGAAGGTATTAGCTCACCATTAGCTGTAGTAGATCATCACTTGTTCAAGTTTTATTATAATTATAATTATTTTATTTTATAAAAATGAACACGAAAAAACTGTACCACCATGATACCATTCTGCTTTATTGGAGGCCTAAGTGTAGGATAACACAATGCTTGGTAAAAAGCTTGTTAAGATTAAACCAGCAGATCTTGGCAAACTAAGACTTTAGAGGATTCAGCAAAGCTGATTGCTATCATTGCAGCTTCGGTTGCCCACGAAAGAATTTCTAGTTAAGGCAAGGAATAATTCCAGACATTATAATATGTAGGGGTGGGAAAAAAAAAACATTTATAAAAAATGGGCATCACTCGCAATAATGATAGGGCGCGCTGTGTGAATGCGCTTGCTTATAAGCGGACGTAATTTCGGCATTAGTAAACAGCTGGGAATGACGGAGATAGAAAAAGACCATAACAAAGCTATTGAGGAACTAGCAATCATGCACAAGACGCCTATGAAAGCAGAGACTTGACAGTAAGATTTTATTATGACACCTGAAAGAACAGGGGCATTGCAGCTTACACATTTAAAATGTGACCAAGGCAATAAAAACAATATTAACTAGTAACAGGCAAACCGTTCCAGACATTTGCCCCACTGCAAAAATCAGTGACTTTTATTCAACCATCAAAAACACACAAAGCATGCAAGAAATCGGGGTTTTTATTGTCGTTGAGGTAAGGACCGTTGTGTATTTTGTTGAGTCACCATAATATTGGCTGAATAAAAATGAACAAAATCTATTATTCGCCAAGGATAATTGGAAGTGGAAACACAGCAATACAAAGCTAAATCCAAGCATCGGGAGTTAATTGAACAAACAATCAAAAGAATGGATAGACTAAACAAGCGATTTGGCAAATATAATTTACCTGCGCCTAGACGAATACAGAGACCACACTTTGTTAATACAACTCCAAACGACACCCATCAAAGGATGCTTTTTATAATTACCCACTCAGAAAAGGAATAGACGAAGCAAGATATAGTACGCAACTCACAGTCATTGACGTGGCTTCAAGTAATAATAAAGAATATGCAGAACCATTAAACACAAAAGAGAGCTTCTGGCTGATTGCAGTTGCTATACAACTGATAAATCAACGAGGTCCTTTTAACTTACCCTCGCATGATATCAAGTCGAGATTGAAGGAAAAAGACTTTAAAGGCCTGTGAAAAACGAATAATTGTTGAAACATAGAGTTACCATAAAAGAGGCATTCCCAGATTCACAGATCACAGGCTTTTAAGTTGAAAACTTAACAAAACAGTTAGCTGATAAGACTTTCTCCTACCAGTATCACAGAGAGCTGATTGACAATTCCGCAACACAGAATGAGGTTAGAATATTGCCTCAGTTTTGCGCGGCAATGAATACTGAAGAATTTAAAAGGAACTAAAACCAGTACAAGCAATCAAAAGAAAAACAATAAAATGTTGAAGTAGAGTCTTCATTCCGGCAAACTATAACCGTTTGTTTAAAAGTAAAGGTACATTTATTTACCGGGGACCAGAAGGGGGACACTCGCAATCAGGCAACAGAACCAGTTTTGGAGTGTTGATCCTAAGAAATAAAAAAGAATTGTACAAATGAATCCGCCCGTGGTTAATATTTAACGAAAACTGACGACACCCCAAAACAAACCAGCTCCTCAAAGATCTTTTGTGAAAGAAGAACAATGCAGATAAGTTCCGCCAACACAGATCCGCTTTAATTAATTTACGGTTCTCCACCAGGTGCCCAAATTGCTTATGAAAACACTGGATTTAACAAACACACGTTTTGTGTTTTGTTTCTATCTAAACGACTTCTTAGTTACAACTGTTGTGATTGATCCAAAAGATTAGATCGCAGTTTTACGTTGTCATGAGAAAAGTCTTATTGCCAAAACAATGCTTCTTGTAGTTGCCATGCGATATGTTTGACTGCACAAAACCTGCGAGATATTCCCTTTTGCTTTCTTAATGAATTCTCCTGGTCACGAAATACTGTACCTTTTTTGACCTTAACCCCACATACGTCCTTGATCACCTTTCCATATAAATCTCCTTCATCTTTCCAAAACCTTCTTGTTAGTAATAGAATGTAAAGCGATCTGTAGGATAATCGGATGTATCAAACCTCCTGCTTCCCTATAGCCACTTCGGATTCCATGTCTTTATAGATGTCTTCAGTAGGGATATCTATAACAAAACTAACTGTAATCTGTGTAAAGCACTCTGGACTCAGGATACGAGGCTTAAAAGTAGTCATAAAGAAATTCTAACATCAAAGCTTGATAATTCTAAAACAGTAAACCCAAAAAAAAAAAACGGGATTGTCAAATTTGAACTTTCTTTTTTTTCACTTATGCCAAAAAGCTGATCAAAAAACTTTTAAAGTCCCTGATAATTAGGTTTTGAAGTCAGCTTAATGCATCATTCTCTCTGTGACCAATCTGACATCTTAACGGCTTGTGGGGATACTCCATAAAAGTCTTATCCGAACAGCTGTTGGTTCATCAGTCTTGAAAAAGTCTTTTATCTGAAGCATACAGTGGATTAGTTCAAAGATCATGTTCATCATGATGGAGGGTAATGGTTATGGGTTTTCATGAACTGATTTTTTGATCAAAAGCAATTATGTCGATGAACTGCTGTTCAAACTTCAAAACCATTTCTTAAATAAAATTGTAGAAGTCTGTAATGGCAGACATAATTTTTTTTTTGCCGCGAAGATAAGGCACAAGTTTAAGGCGGTTCTCTTGTGATCCATCTTTAGACATTCTGCCTGCTAATGGATAGCCATTTATGGAGAGGTCCATGGAGTTCATGAGGATATTTCTAAGTCAACTTTCTAGAAATGAGCCACGCTGGCTGATTCAGCGTTAAAACTGCCCAACCACTTTAATGCCTTTTGAATATTGTTCGTACTGTTGTACATCATGAAGTTCCGTAATGGAAGGGATTGCGCCATAGCCCAATCCATTACATATTGTTTGCATCTAAATACATAATATAGTTTAACTTTAACTTGGCTCATAATCATCTGAGGTATTTGTTGTTTGCCTTAACCAGTAATGATGCGATGCCCATACTAATGTCACCTCCACGCAACCGTTTTCAATCATCTGAATCCATTGGTAGGGTCATGACAATAAATCAATCTGTACTCCACAGTAAACTTAAAGAAAGCTCCCAACACATCCCGGGTGCAGAAATGTAATGCGCGGATCCAGGCTTGTAATGTTTTCATCAGGTCGTCCCTATAATTTTCAAAGACGTCCGCCAACAAACAAACATCTCCATTAAATAGGAGTCATGAATAGACAACCCATCGTTTAAACACTTTAACTTCACGCCACCATCTTGAGCAATGCTGGTAATCAGAATCCACTGATGTCCTTTCCCTCTATGACTAGAAAAGAACGCACCTTTAGAGGAAGTGTGTCATCCGTCAAACCTTTCCCAACGTTCATGTAATCATAAGGGTAAAACACCCTTTCTAACAAGAGTTGAGTCAAAATATTTTTCCGTTATTGGGCATGACTTTAATGACATAGCCAGTGCCTCTAATGAGTCCCATCATGTGTTGCATAAGAGTCCCGTAGAACGACATTTTATTAAATGAAACACATGTACTTTTTCTGATGACTTGTGCAATGCAAGCTACCCTGAATGCGTCTGGTTCCTGCTTGCATTATAAGTGAGAGGCAAACTCCGGCAAGTTGTGAGAATACCGGCCAGCATCCATGTCTTGGATCAAACTTTAGGTTTGAAGATAGCATTTACTGTAGCGCAGTGCACCTCTAAACTTTCCACTAAATTGATATTGTCTCTACTGTGGGGGTTTACACTCTTACGTTATCCACTAAACCGCAAATCCAACAATGCTGGCTGATTCATACTGTTGTGGTCTTCAGACGTCCACATGATTTCAGATAAATTCAGATTAAAAGAAACAGTCCATTACGCACTTTCTGCATGCGTTCTAAGAGTATTCCTGCAAGCATCTGTGCCCTCTAATTAATTCTGGCTTCTGGAATAAACGCCATCCGACCCTAACAAGAACAAAAGCAAAGACAAATCTGATGATTACTTCTTAAGAACTGTTTT
>JAFLJL010014864.1:0-5000 GCA_018398815.1 Conus ventricosus | reverse complement strand
GTGTGTGTGTGTGTGAGTGTGGATGTGGTGTGCGTGCGTGCGTGACGTGCGCGCGCGCGCGCGCACAGGTACGTGGTGTGTGAGTATGTGTTTGTTTGTTGCGTTTGGTGCACGCGTTCTCGCGTGCGGTATGGCAGACTGCGCAAAATCTGAAAAATACAAAAAAACTGTGGTCGATCTCTGACGAGATACTGTGAAAATTCTGCCAATCAATAAGTCAGAATCTGAACAGGAAACTCGACACATGACCAAAACAGTTGAGAGCCTGAAAAAGGGAGTGTTCGAACCCGACTGAGGAACTAGCATAGATAAAGAAAAGCGAGGACGTCTGCAAGGAAAAGTCAAGGAAAGTTTTTTGAAGCGAAGTTATGCAGATGAAAAAATCCCCCCCCCTAATGTCATTGAATACAATACTCCTGCAAACAAACATCAAATTGTTCTACGTTAACGAAACCTCAAATGAAGCACAAAGAAATAGAGAAGAAAGTATTGAAAACAATTAACGTTAGGCTCAAACTATACATATCAATCAAGAACATCGAGTTGCAGTTTCACGGGATCGGAGAGAGACAAGAGGGAACAAACGAGTCAATGATTTCAATGGAAACACAAACTTGTAAGTTAATACAGAAGAGAATAAACCTACAAAAACAGATCACTTAAAAGTTGTAGGGGAAGGAAGTAGTTTAATTGGAACTACTATGGAAAAAGGTCAGTTAGTTTGAACATTTTTTAATGAATCCTGTCAGAACTGCACACACAAGTCTCTTACACATTCGCATTCGCCATAAAACTGAAAAAGGATGGATTTGAACTGAAAATATTTATTTCATTTTTGTCTATTTCAAAAAATTTGTTCAATTACAACTACAGGTGGGCTAATTGGAACTAAAAAGTCATTCAAAACAAATCATGGAAAATCATTACAAAAAGCACACAAAAAACCCCCAAAACAAAGGCAAAATCAGGTTTGCAAACTTCTATTTGCAACATATTTCTGTCTTTTTTATGGAAAGGAAAATGATAATAGTTTTTCTTTAATACATGTTATGATTTGAGAAAGGAGTGAATAAAACATGATAATTATTCGTGCAACTCTGCAAGTAGGAATCAGGCACAAGATTTGTTCTACCAATTCTTTCATGAAGGAAAAAAAAGCAATAACATTAGCAAATATGACAGCAAGAACATATTAGTAATTAGTATGGCTCTTGCCTATATTGTGGGTAAGAAAACATAAACAAAGACTAGCATTTGTTGGCATCTGGGACATCTCTTGTATTTCACCGGCTCAATAACTTTTTGATTGTACAAGAACGTTTTCAATCCTTCGTGCAATGAATTCGCAAAAATTAGTTGGGACATATGTTTGTGATTGCAAGAACACTCAACATGAACCCATTGGATAGACATGACTGACACTGAATCATATCTTCTTCAACTGTTTTTCTGCCAAGTTAGCAGAACCAAGCGCTCCTTTCTGTGGTCTTCCTTGTTTTCTTTGGCCTTGATCAGTCACGTTTTTGGTCTTTTCTTTGCGAACTGATTTTTTACTTTGGAAACTGAGCAATGCCTTCTGGCAAGGACTTGAGGTGAGTATTTCAGAGTCACTGTTTGGTCTTCCTTCTCTGCAAATACTGGGCTTTTCTGTGGCAGCTGGACAACATCTTCACACGCCGATAGTGCGTCACACAATCGTAGTGTCAGCGCGCATGGCCCAGACGTGTGAACTGGGAACCACCAAGGACTCTTTGTTCAACGAATCAGTACATACAAGTACCTACTCAAAATGTCAACAACTTGATGAGCCTACAAGGACGTTGTGATGCGTGTTCAGATTCAATTCTCGGGCATGGATTTGACCTGGCTTCATGTAGTGAATGGGGTCTGACATCGTTTTGAATCTGATTCTGCGGGGCATTTCAAGCATTGAGGGTGGTTAATATCAAGTCCTCATAACGTCCCTTGTTTTTCTATCATCTGACTCTATGACAGTTGCTCTTAATCCATCTGCAGCAATGGTTCCCGGTGTCCTGAGAGTCCTCTATCAAGAGGGAAGCCCATCTCTGCATCTCTGGCACACTGAAGGTCTTCATCCAGTCCTATGACAAGACTGCGAAACAACACCGACCGTCGGGGTTGGCTGACACAACTCTGTAGTCAGCCAGCAGAGAGGGGTGGTATGCTTGCAAGGTGTGGCACGTGAAGCGGATATTCTGCTGGTAGAGGTTTATGGTAGAGAGTCGTGGAGGTGGGTGTGGTCCGGAAGGTGGTTGTGGTGGGTGAATGGTGAAGGAGAGCAGCATGCTTCTGGAGGTTGGTTGGGTAGATAGAAGATGATCTTGGTGTGGGATGGGTGACTTGGTGGTTGATGGGTGATCTTGGAGGTGGGTTGGATGACCTTGGAGGTGGGGTGGTTGACCTTGGAGGTAGGGTGGGTGACCTTGGAAGGTGGGGGTGGGTGACCTTGGAGTGGGATGGGCGACCTTGGAGGTGGGGTGGGTGGCCTTTGGAGGTTGAGATGGGTGACCTTGGAGGTTGGGGTAGGTGGCCTTGGAGGTGAAGATGAGTGACTTTTGGGGTGGGAAAGATGACCTTGCTGGTGGGGTGGGTGGACCGTGCTGGTGGGATGGGTAGGACCTAGGCGGTGGGGTGGGTGACCTTCGGACGCGGTGGGATGTTTAACCTTGGGCGGGTGGAATGCGTTGACCCTTGGCGGTTGGGGTGGGTGTCCCCTGGTGGTTAAGACGATGACCTTGCTGCTGGGATAGTTGACCTTGGTGTTAGGATGGTGTGATCTTCGGGTGGTGTGGTGTGTGACCTTGCTTGTAGGACAGATGATCTTGGTGGGGGACAGAAGAAGACCTGTGCCGGGGGGTGAGGGAGGGTGACCTGCCTTGTTCGTTGAGAGTTACAGAAGAAATCATTGAAGGACTAGCGATGAAATCATCATCTTGTGAAAATGCCTCTTCAGACAAGGCCATATTTCCAGACTTTTCCGGAAGCTCAATCACAGCATTTTGACATGGTGGCAGTTTGACGTGGTGTGTCAGCAAATGCACATCTTGGAATGCAGGCAGAGACTGTTCTTCCGGGGTTTTGGAGGTGCATTCTTTCACACTTGGCTGAAATTCAACTGCAGGGGCCTGACAAAAGCAATGTCAGCGGTTGTAACTTGTGTGTGCAGTTGTGACGGCTGAGATGCATGTTCTCGCGTTTTCACGGGCCAGGTTCAAACTGCTTCCAGTTTTTCACATTGTGAACTGTGATTGTCTAAGATCAGCAGAATGGCTGGTCGCAGGTTGGCTTGTCAATGGCTACAAAAATGTCTCTGCACTGAGAAACGATTTCATTTGGGTCGATCAGCACTTTCGTTGTGGTGACGACAGTCCTGGTGGGGCTCCATCCATCAGACTATCCATCATCTTTCCGCTTAAAGACCACCTGGGCGGAACGCAGGTGCTGAGGCGCTGACGCAGCACACCACAGTGGTGTTGGTTCCTCTTTCTCAACTTGTCAGGACTCCCACTTGATGTTTTCCTTTCATGTGAAAACAACTCGCTCCTGAGCCTTTGGAACTGTTGAATTCCAGTTTCATCAACATTGTAGATATGTTTGCGTCCAAGTGGATATGTTGTCAAGGACGTGTTCCAGTTGTCGAAAGATACACTCACTCTTTCTCTTGAAAAAAAATCTGCGCGTGAACAGATGTTGGTTCTGGTTTGCTAAGTGAAAGTTGTGGATGCGCGCTTCATGAAAAACATATACCTGTCCTTCCCTCTCTGTCTGCTTCAGACGGAAAAGGCTATCCATTTTTTAGAAAGCTAACTGAATGTGCGTTTTGGATATCTTTTTGAGTGCTGGCCAATCATATTTTTTCTGACCTTTGGATGTATAACACCAAGTATTTTCCATTTTGGAAGTAAGTGCAGTTTCACGTCCGAGATGATTAACTGCTCATTGCCAAAAACATGTTTTTTTTTCGTTGTGTATGCTCGAGTGCCCTTGGGAATGCCATAGCAGCGGATGCTTGGACATAGTGACATGTCTCCATTCCGGATACTTTGTGATGGCCCTCTCCATGTCTTCTTCAGACCATCGGTCCATACCTTTGGGAGCCCATAGAGGGAAATTGATTTATGCAGTTATTGTTTGGTTTAAGATATAATGAAATGGTGGAAATGAAAGGTGTGTGAAAAAGTGAAACAAGACTTAAAATTCACATATAATCTAGCAACAACTCTTGAAAGCAAACTTGCTGAACCTACACGCACATGTGTGCAAGCGCACGCGCACAACACACACACACACAACACACACACACAACACCCCACAGAGGCACAAACGCCCACACTGGGCACAAACACGCACGCACGCCACACACACACACATCACCACACACACACACACACACAAATTATATGCACGCACACAGGAGAGATGAGTGACGAGAGAGAGAGAGAAGAGGTGAGAGATAAACTTTATACCATTAAAGAATGCTGAAAAAATCAATCGTGCTGATTGGTACATGTTCATTTGTAGCAGACAAAAAACTGTTCCAAATTATACGATTTATTTGATACGTTCCGATTTAAAAAGTCGAGAATGTTCAATTATAGGACGAAACATAGAAAAGAGTATATCTTGTATTGCTGACCACAGAAGAACAATAGAAACGTATTATTCCCGTCTGGTTAAGAGCAGTTTTGCATTGTTTCAACATGGAGACAACTTTAAATTTTCCTAAACGTTCTAAAAGCTGTATAAACCGATATTTTACAACAAAATATTCCATCAGAGACACACAAATCTTTCAATCACCTCACCTTTCCGCACCTTCCCGCCAGTCACCATGTTGTTTGTGTAGTAGTGCCCCTGATGGAAGAAAACCCCGGCAAACAGTAAGTTGGACTCTTTTTGCAGAAACCTCTGAGAAATCGCCCGTGTTATGATCTATACCCGTTCCAATTTGGACTACTTTCCCCTACTCGTGGAAGATT
>JAFLJL010014863.1:13679-20443 GCA_018398815.1 Conus ventricosus | reverse complement strand
AAAAGGGGGGGGAGTCAAATAACAACTTCCCTGCTTTCAAACTAACAGTTTCCAATGAAGAACATTCGTCATCAACCCCTTTGAGAAAGGGATCTAACGACATTCAATACGTAGGTAAACGGGGGGGGGGGGGGGGGGGGGGGGGGGGGGGGAATCGTTAAAACAAATCAAATCACTGATGAAAGTGCGAGAACTCCAGGCAGAAACACTACGTGTTGAAAGGTCAGTCAAAAGAACGGAGAGCTCACTAGGAGCTAGAATAAGGTCCAGTCTTTGCCCCAAGGGAGCTAAAACTTAATGAGAAACGACCGTGGCTTCGCTTTCTACTCCCTCCCCCCCCCCCCCCCCCCCCACTCCCCTCCCCTTTCCCTTCCTCCCCCTTCAGCCCCCCATCCCAGTCCCTCCGCTTTAAAACCTTTTTATCAGTTCTACCTCCCTATTCCTGTTTTCACGTATCATCACACGCAAAACTAAAAACAAACCGACTGCTTTTTGTACCACTGGGTGAACTTACTATGAGTTTTGTGTGTGTATGCTTGGGGAAGGATGTGGAGTGGGTAGAGGAGAGATGCAGGGGACGCCAGTTGGTGCGAGATGATGGTTGCACACACACACACACACACACACAAATCGAACAGATATCTTTAGAACTCTTTACCCTCATTGCAACATTAGCTTTTTTTTTCTTTTTTTTTTACATCGAACATGTACTAGAATTCATATAGAAAAAAAGCTGGGTGAAAACTCTAATTTCTCGTAGTTTTGCCATTCTACGATCTCAAACCTGGAAACTAAGGATATCAAAGTATATGTTAGGTCACGTGCCATTGCTGATTCTGTGATACTTCTGTGTGACTGGTTGGAAGAGCAAACTGTGCCCCACTATTGAAACGTGACTCCAAAAAGCTCTGGCCTTTCTTGGTGTGGTTCGTTCTGAGACAGCTCCACATAAGAAGTGCAAGTCAAACGGAACAGTGAAGGCAGGTCATGTGGTCAATATTGGTCAGTGTCTGGAAACGGGGTCTCACGTGACAGGCTTAGTATCCATTATCCCATCACTAGCACCAGTATTTGCACACACACACACACACACACACACACACATACACACACACACACACACACACAGAGAGGGGAGAGGAGAGAGAGAGAGAGAGAGAGAGAGGAGAGGACAGGGGAGAGAGAGAGAGAGAGCGAGAGAGAGAGAGAGACAGAGACAGAGACAGAGACACAGAGAGGACAGATACACAGGAGAGAGGGGAGGAAAGAGAGAGAGAGAGGGGGAGAGAGAGAGAGAGAGAGAGTGAGAGAGAGAGAGAGAGAGAGGAGAGGAGAGAGAGAGAGAGAGAGAGAGACAGAAACAGAGATAGAGAAAGGACAGACAGAGAGAGGTGGACGATTGTTGAGGAGGAGGTAGCGGGGGGACAGAGCAAATGCGAAATGTCATTTCCTGAGGAAATTAGATGAACATGTATATATATTTTTTTTAGCCAGTCTAGGAAAGAAACAAATATTCACGTACACCACACACAACACACACACACACACACACACACACACCACACACACACCACACACACACACAACACACATACACACGCGAGCTCGTGGGATTTTCTCTCTGTCTGTCAGTCTGTTTCTCTCTCTTCTCTCTCTCTCTCTCTCTCTTCTCTCTCTCTCTCTCTCTCTCTTCTCTGGGGGTCGTGAACTGCGTTTCAGTTGAGCAGTCACGCATTGCATCGCTCTGTAGTTTTCTTCTTTTTTGGCGGATATCTACACAATACCTTTCTCAACTTATACCAGTACCTCCGTAAGGTACATGCCTTCAGCAGCACTTGCTTTCAGAGCGAGTTGTGGTACGTTCGTCCACATCTACATCGCTTTTATGTTGAAGCGAGCCAGGAAGAAGGCGGCCATGCGGATCGCCATGCTGACACCACGTTCGAGGCTAGACGGTGTGGTGCTAGGCCTGCTCCTCACGTTGATTTTCTGGGGCGGACTACTGCTACGCTGTGGAGACGTGGAGCAGAACCCAGGACCCAGGACAGACAGTTTGAAGCAGACCAGGCTTGGCAGCTCAGGACGCAGGGGCAGTGTGGACAAGACTACCGCTTCACCGGCGGGCAGCGAACGAACGACACCCACCCCTCCTCAACAACCCACCAATGCGGACATTATGGGTATGTTGACATCAATGAAACTGTGCATTTAGAGAATGGGCGATAAATTTACGGACTTGAGGAGAAGTGTTCAAATGCCTAAGCGACCAGTTCGCAGCGTTACAAAGTGGTGTGAATGATCTGAGGGACGAGACGGAGACTTTAAGGAAAGAAAATTCAATCTTGTAAAACATAATTCTGACCTCATGTCAAGAATTGAACAATTAGAACTAAAAACTGATGATTAGAAGGAAGATCAAAACGCAACAATTTAATCTTCTACGGCATTTCTAAAGGTCAGAATGAATCTGTGGAAGAGTGCGAAGGCAAAATCCATGACCTTTTGACTGATCAACTTGGATTGACTCGGGACGTCGAATTTGATCGAGTTCACAGGCTTAATCCCAAACCGGACTCTCCTGTAATTGCCCGATGTTCCTTTTATAAGGACAAGGTACGCATTCTGAAAGAAAGCGGAAATTGAAAGGTAGCGATATTTTTGTGGGAGAGGATTTTTCTTTTCGTGTGCGAACCATAAGACGTGGCCTTTCCCCTCATCTGAAAAAAGCAAGGTCTGAAGGGAAACGAGCAACGATGATCTTTGATCATCTACTTATTGACGGAAAAAAGTATTTCCTGGATGACCACTGCAACCTAAAAGAGTCCAGATAGGGGGGTGGCGGCCACTGGAGAAGAATATTCCGTACACTGGTGTAGCAAGAAAGGGAAGGCACAAAAAAGATGCACCGGTTGAAACACCTGTCACTGGTGGCAGTGGCAGTGATTGGCGGGGTTTTGTGGGTCACGGCAGTGAGTTCGTTCAATGTGTTGAAAGCACGTGCGATGAAGTATCGAGCTCGGATTGTACAGATGTAAATAACCTTTTTCTTTTCTATCCTGGAATGTAAATGGTTTGTTTTCTAAACTTAATGATCATGATTTTCTGTCCTTTATTTATAAGTTTGATTTTGTGTGTTTAACTGAAACATTTATGGAAGAGTGCCATGCTGATGCTTTTGTTGGTTATGAAATATTCTGTATATCTGCGATTAAATTTTCAAAACAAGGGAGGAGATCGGGTGGGATAATTTGCTTGATAAAAAATGAGTATTTTCCCTTTGCTAAATTTATTGACGTTAATCACACAAACTTCTGTGTCTTTTTGTTTGATAAAAAACTGTTTGGTTTAGATAGGGATGTTCTGTTTGTTTGTACTTATATACCCCTGAAGGTTCTCCGTTTTATGTCCATTTTGACATCAACAATGGCATTGATCTGCTGGAAGAATGTATCTTTGATCTGTTGTTCTCTAAAGATGTGTATGTTATTTTAAATGGTGATTTAAATAGTAGAACGTCAAACATTTCACAAGGTGTATCTCTGAACAATAATCTCGATCTGCAATTCGACAGCCATCCTCTTAGTTTTAAACGACAATCTCAAGACAGCACTTTGAAAAAACTATGGGAAGATGTTATTGAATGTTTGTACTGCATTTGATTTGTGTATTCTTAATGGGGCATGTAAGGGTGACCTTGAAGGTCGCTATACATACTTTTCCGACTCAGGATGCAGTGTTGACGATTATTTCATATTTTCTTGTGATCTTTTTGCTCGTTTGTATGATTCATGTACATTGAATGTCTTGGAACGCATTGACTCTGATCATTTGCCTGTGTCACTACATGTTACTTTTCCTAAAGAAGGTATTGTGCATGACAATAATCAAGTACAGAAACGTGTCATAGAAAATTGGTATGGAACGATTGTGAACGCTGGTTTGTTTCTAGAGACGTTATGTAGTACTGAAACCCAAACAAAACTAGAAGCGGCAATATACTTGTTAGATGTGGACATAAATCGCGCGCTAGATTTGTTTAATGCTTGCATAAAAGAAAGTGCTGATTGTATGAAGAGGTGCATAGTTTGGGATGCAGTAAAACATTCAGCGATTGGTATGATAATGAGTGTGTTGCTAGCAAAAGAACTGCTAGGAGATTATTACGAATTAGTCGTCGCTCATTGAAAATAGAAGACAGGAACGCTTATTCAATCGCTAGGCGAGAGTACAAGAATCTGTTACAGAGGAAAGAGAAAGAGTTCAATAAGTCTTTACTGAATAAACTTGTATCATCTATAAAATGTCAAAGGAGTTCTGGGATACCATTCACAGAGTTTCATTCAAACGAAAACAGCTCAGAACAATATTACTATTGATGTATGGTTTCAATATTTCCAAACGTTATTAGATATAAATGTTGACAACACACCAATCGAAGAAGTGATTGATGTGAACGATGATGGCTATATGAAACCGGCCAATCACTCAAGAAGAAGTATTGTTAGCATTAAGAAAACTGAAAAATCGTAAGGCAGCCGGTCCTGACGGTATCATTGGTGAATTATATAAACATTCGTCTGACCAGGTGGTAAACTTCTTTCTGAAATTGTTTAATAAATTATTTGATAGTGGTATATTTCCGGAAAACTGGACTGAATCAGTTATGCTGCCGTTCTACAAGAAGGGTGACGTAAATAAGCCCAGCAATTACCGAGGGATTTCCCTCAGTGACATTAGTAGTAAACTGTTTGGAATCATTATTAACCATAGACTGCAGGAATGGATAGAAGAAAATAACATCACAGGTGATCATCAAGCAGGATTTAAAAAGGGTTATTCCACTATTGACCATATGTTTACTTTGCTCGCACTGGTGCAGAAACAATGTTCTTATAATAGGAAATTATACGTAGCTTTCATAGACTTTGAAAAAGCTTTTGACTCCATTAATAGAAATCTTCTCTGGCCTGTTTTACTTAAAAATGGTGTTAAAGGTAAATTCTATAAATGTGTTAGAAGTATGTATGATAAAGTAAGAACAAGGGTTCGTTGTGGAGCGAATATTTCTGACTATATCAATTGTTCGAGAGGAGTCAAACAAGGAGATGCATGCAGCCCTATTTTGTTTTCTTTGTTTATCAACGAGTTAGCTATTGAGGTGATTAATAATGGTAGACATGGTGCTTTGCTTTCGATTGATGCTTTTGAATTGTTTATTCTGTTGTTGGCTGATGATGTTATTTTGATATCAGAAACTGTTATAGGTCTACAAACCCAACTGAATTTGTTTACAACGTGCAGCTGGATCTCTGCAGTTAAAAGTTAATATGGAAAAAGCAATATCATAGTATTCCGTAAAGGAGGATATCTAAGTGCTCGTGAACGGTGGTTGTATAAAGACAGTCTTATGCCAGTTGTCAATGCCTACAGGTATTTGGGTATATATTCTCAACACGTTTGAGTTTCGTAGGTGCATGCAAGGATTTGTCTAGTAAGGCCAAAAATGTTTTGATTTGTATTATGAGAAAGTTATATACTCTAAATAATTCTTCTTTCACGTTATTTATCAAACTCTTTGACACCAGGTTCAGCCGATTGTGCAATATGGTTCTGAGTTATGGGGATTGGAAAAAAGCGGCTATTTATTGTGAATCGGTTCATGTTTTTGCTTTGAAGAAGTTCCTGGGTGTTGACAGACGTACTCCAAATGATCTCATTTATGGCGAAACTGGTCGATTCCCTATTTATTTTGCTTCTGCCGTTAAATGTGTTCGTTATTGGCTGAAACTGCTTTACATGGAAGATTCTAGATTACCTCGTAAGCATACAATATGTTGTGTCACCTAGATACAAAAGGGAAAAATAATTGGGTAACCAAAGTGCGCCTCTGTTTGTTTGAATACGGATTTGGATTCGTTGGTTGAACCAGGGAGTTGAAAATATAAAAGTCTTTTTACATCTTTTTCGTCAGCGATTGGTTGATTGCAGATGGCAAAGATGGTCTGATCATATTCATAATAGTGACAGGTTTGATTGTTACAGGAATTTCTCATGTTCTCATGACTTGAAGACTTACTTAGACATAGATTTGGATAGACATTTAAAGCATGTGACAGCAAATTCAGATTAGGAATATCCGCATTAGCTTGCCATTATTTTAGATATCGAACGTGTAGTACTTGTGATTTAATTTGTCCTCTGTGTAGAGAATCACAGGAAACAGAAATACATTTTGTCCTGTGCTGTCCAGCTCTTAGAAGCATCAGAGAAAAGTTTATTAAGCCCAAATATTATAGACAGCCATCTTTGTTTAAGCTAAATTTGCTTTTATCATCCACTTCCGCTGAAATTGTCAAACCTTTTTCGTTGTTTCTGAACAAAGCCTTTAAACTAAGAGAAATTGTTTCTTCTTGAATATGTGACAACGATTTCCTTTTGATGCATATCATATGATTGCTTATGATTACTGTCCTTTACATGTTCACATTTCCCCTTCATTATGGGCTAAGGCCTAAATGAATAAATCATCTGAATCTGAATCTGAATCTCTCTCTCTGTCTGTCTGTCTGTCTCTCTCTCTCTGTCTGTCTGCCTGTCTGTCTGTCTGTCTGCCTGTCTGTCTGTCTGTCTGTCTCTCTCTGTGTCTGTCTGTCTGTCTGTTGTCTGTCTCTCTCTCTCTCTCTCTCTCTCTCTCTCTCTCTCTCTCTCTCTCTCTCTCTCTCTCTCTCTCTCTCTCTCTCGTTGTGTGGTGTGTGTGTGTGTGT
>JAFLJL010014863.1:3679-8679 GCA_018398815.1 Conus ventricosus | reverse complement strand
GGCTGTATAGTGTTGAAGGCAGAGGAGAAGTCAACAAACAGAATACGTGCGAACGATTGGGCTTTTCTAAGTGTGTAAAAACATGATGGAGAAGTAACGTGTGGCGTCTTCAGTGCCTCTGTTGTGTTTATATGCAAACTGAAGGGAATCAAGCTGATCCCGAGTCTGCACTACAGTCCTTTAATAAGAATCCGTTCAAAACATTTCATAAGAATAGGGCGTTAAAGCAACAGGTCGATAATCGTTAAGAGTTTGGGGACTGCGTTTTTGGTACAGGACATATCACAGACGTTTTCCAAATCACAGGGACAATGTGTTGTTGCAAAGATAGGTTAAAAGCTTGGTAAAGGACCTGCAAGCGGCGAACTACATGATTTCAGGAGTTTACCTTCCAAGCCATCAGGGCTCCCGCTTTTTGCACTTTTATCTTTAAAAGGACAGAACGAACTTCATACTCTTCAATTTCGTCTACCACGATCGTTTCGTTCATGAGTTCTTGTCTAATTGAGGCTATTTCAACATTAAAATCATGTTTAAGATCGAAACGACAATAAAAGGAATTTAATTTTTCACAGAATTCCTTTTCGTCATGAGGGGTCATACCACTGGGAGGTAGGTTTAAACTTGTCTTCCCCTGCTAACGTTTTGATACCTTTCCCGGCCTCTCTCATGTTTCCAGACTGAAATTTGTGTTCAATCTTTTTTCTGTAATCTATCTTTGCTTCTTGTATTTCTTTTGTTAGTTTCTTTTGAATATCATCACACAAAGCACGATCTTTCTGACAGCATGCTATCTTTTTTTCATTTAATGTTGTTTGACCGCTTTCGATACCCATGGCTTATTGTTAGGGAATAATTTGACAGATTTTGTGGGAACAATGAGATCAGTACAGAATTTTATGTAATCTGTATAATAATAACACAATTAATTTGGACACACAAGTAAGAAGTGAAGTTCAGATTCTGGAACATCTTTACAAGATGGGCAAAACGTTGTGTCAGGTGACAGGGCAGTATAACGATATTTATGACTCTTCAATGGTGACACACCTAGTCTGAAACGTAAGAGTACTTTTCTAACAGCAATGTTCTTTTATTAAACACAGATTGCGGAAGACTAGGAACTGACTTGAAAGAGGTATAAAAAGAGAATCGTTCTCCTGAAACATCACTATTCCAGTTCTGCAGGAAACAATCTATTAATCTCTGTTTGAATTCAGACAGAAAAACATTAATATGAGATACTCCTTGATTTTCCCAAACGTGGCCGAATCCATAGCGGTACAATGTGAAGTAAACATTAGAAACCCAGTTATTCTTGTCTTTACAATGAAGATTATTTAACATTTTGTAAGCCCTATAAGGCAGTCGACCTTCAGGCATTGTTATTAATTTAAGCCAAAATTTTATACATTTGGTTTTAGTACATATGTAAAGAGGATACCCCCAGTTTCAGCATAAATCAGGGCATTAGGCGTCTGATACTGACGTTCAGGAATCTCTTAAGCGCAAACATATGCACCCTTTCAATAATTGTATGATCCGCCGTAAGACCCCATTACTTCAGAAGCGTAAGTGAGCATTGGTTGGGTCTGACAGTCAAATGAACTTAAAAAACAATGAAGGAGACTGGTCACCAACTGTCCACAGCAATTTTAAAATGCAAAGAACACCCCTTTTTAGCTTTAAGAGAGAGAGAGAGAGAGAGAGAGAGAGTGGAGAGGAGGAGAGAGAGAGAGAGAGAGAGAGAGGGAAGAGAGGAGAGAGAGAGAGAGAGAGAGAGGGGAGAGAGAACATTGTGACGCACTAGTGGTTTGGGAGAGAAAGTCAGAGTATTTTCTGACCAGTACCATTTATTCACTGGGTCCAAAACCATATCTTTCAAAGTTCAAACATCTATAGCATCGATGGTGCAGCAAAATGCACACCAACAACTGAGAAAAGAAGTAAACAATGCTGACATATTGCGAGATGGACGACCACAATGCAAAGTCATGAGCGTAAAGGACAATGCGCTCCTTTGAGACACTGTAGAAAGTGATACAGTAGATCAAGAAGCCTACATCCTTCAAACAGTATCTTGTTCCTCCAAAATTTAAAGAACACATCATGGAAAACACCGAACGATGAAAAACCGAACTTGGGAAGTTGAGAATAAGGCACATTTACAAACAGTACATTATCGTCATGATCAGAGTAACAGTTCAGTTCTCCTGCTCAACTATTTCTTTTTTTTTAATCCCTTTTGTCATCATCATAATCGTACTGCTGCTGCTGCTGCTGATGATGATGATGATGATATGGTCAGTCTAATTTTGTCCAAATAATGTAGGCATTATACATAGTCTCCCTCCCTTCCTCTTCTATGTCTGTATGCTTATTTGCCTCCTGGCGTTTCTTCTAGCTGTCCGTTTCCATGTTTGATGTATGCCCCTTTACCTTTTCTTTCTATTTCTTGGTCTTGGAACACTGTTGAAACGCGTGAATTAGCAAAACACGTCACTACACACGCAAAAGTGCAATCCATCCCAAAAGGGTTTTTTATTTCGGTCACAGGGAAAACAAGCTAAAGAATCACGTGTATCGAGCCACGTGACATGACTGTCAGAGAGTCGCTCTCGTCCTTCATGTTTCCAGCTGCCTCTTGCAGGGCTTACAGTTAAGAGAGTTGTCCCTGAGAAGGCACACACTTCAAGTTGCCATCCTTGGTCCTGATGACGTGACTATGTGTGTGGGAGGCACTGGATGGGCTTTAATGAGGCCGAGCGCGGGGCGCGCGCGCGCGCGCGCGCGCGTGTGTGTGTGTGTGTGTGTGTGTGTGTGTGTGTGTGTGTTTTGTGTGTGCGCGCGCGTTTCGTGCATGCGTGCGTGCGTGCGTGCGTGCGGCGTGCGTGCGTGCGTGCGTGCGTGCGTGTCGTGCGTGCGTGTGTGCGTGCGCGCGCGGGGTGTGTGTGTTGTGTGTGTGTGTGTGTGGTGTGAGAGAGAGAGAGAGAGAGAGAGAGAGGAGAGGAAAAGAGAGAGGGGAGAGCGTATGTGCATGAAGGGGAGAGAAAATTTAAATTTACATAATTATCTGAAGGGGGAGAGAGAGAGGAGAGAAGAGTGAGATGTGAGAGAGAGAGAGAGAGAGGAGAGAGGGAGAGTGAGAGAGAGAGGAGAAGGGGTGAGAGAGAGGGAGAGGAGAAGAGAGAGAGAGAGAGGTTCCTGTAGGCAAGATTACACAAAGTTTACTGAGCTGATGTTGGTGAATCTCTGCACGGCTGTACATGTACGCCCAAAGGGCGTGGCGATCACACACGCACGCGACACACACACACCCCACAACACACACACACACAAAACACAACACACACACACACACACACACAACACTGCGCCACCGCGCGCGCGTGCACGTTCTCTTTCTATACGGTTTTTGTTCGTATGCTTGATGTTTGTCGACTTTTTCCCTGTTTTTTCTTTTTGTCGTAAAGGACCATGCGTCAGAAACTTACTGTGAATATAGTGCTGAACGTGTGTTAGGATTTAGTGTGAAACGTGTGTTACTGTTTAATATAGTGATGAATCGTGTGTTACTGTGAAAAAGTGCTGAATCGTTGGGTTTTGTAAAATAGTGCTAAACGTGTGTTTCTGTGAATATAGGCGAATGTGTGTTACTGTGAATTAGTGTGAATGGTGTTACTGTGAATTAGTGATGAATCGTGTGTTACGTGAAATAGTGCTGAATCGTGTGTCTGTGAATATGTGCTAAATCGTGTGTTTACTGTGAATATAGTGTGAATCGTGTGTTACTGTGATTAGTGCTAAATCGTGTGTTCTGTGAATTAGTGCGAATCGTGTGTTATTTGAATATAGTGCTGAATCGTGTGTACTGTGAATATAGGCGGAATGGGTTGTTACTGTGAATATAGTGCTGAATCGTGTGTTCTGTAAATTTATAGTGTGATTCGTGTGTTATTTTGAATATAGTGTGAATCGTGTGTTATGTGAAATAGTGCTGAACGTGTGTTACTGTGAATATAGTGCTGATCGTGTGTTTTGTGAATATAGTGCTAAATCGTGTGTTACTGTGAATTAGTGCTAAATTTGTGTGTTACTGTGAATAAAAAGTGCTGAATCGTGTGTTATGTAAATATAGTGCTGAATCGTGTGTATGTGAATTAGTGCTGAACGGTGTTACTGTGAATATAGTGTGAATCTTTGTTTACTGTAAATATAGCTGAACGTGTGTTTCTGTGAATATAGTGCTGAACGTGTGTTACTGTGATATTGGGCTGAATGTGTGTTACTGTGAATTATAGTGCTGAATCGGTGTTACTGTAAATATAGTGTGATGTGTGTTACGTGAATAAGTGCTGAATGTGGTTACGTGAATTAGTGCTGAATCGTGTGTTAGTGAATATAGTGCTGAATCGTGGTTACTGTGAAAATAAGTCCCTGAATCGTGTGTTACTGTGATATAGTGCGGAATGTGGTTACTGTGATTTAGTGCTGAATCGTGTGTACTGTGAATTTAGGGGTGAATCGTGTGTTACGTGAATATGTGCTGAATGTGTGTTACTGTGAATAGTGCTGAATCGTTGTGTTACTGTAAATATAGTGCTGAATCGTGTGTACTGTGAATATAGTGCTGAATCGTTGTTACTGTAAATTTTAGTGTGAATCGTGTGTTACTGTAAAATTAGTGCTGAATCGTGTGTTATTGTGAAATAGTGCTGAATCGTGTGTACGTAATTGGCTGTCGGTGTTTTTTTATTTCACCATCATAAGGGGCCCCCCAAAGGTGGGAAAGAAAAAACCCCCCCCCCCCCCCCCAGAAAAACAAGGGGGGGCCCCGAACCCCCCCCAACCCCCTATTTAGCATTAAAAGGACAAAAAAGGGGGAATAACCCCCAAAAAAATTTAAAGCACTTTCCAAAAAAAAAAAAAAAAAACCGTAAAGAAGAGAAAAAGGGGGGGGGAAGAATAAACCAACCTTCCTCGATCCCTCGGGGTTTTTA
>JAFLJL010014862.1:13055-36744 GCA_018398815.1 Conus ventricosus | reverse complement strand
GATCGGTCAGTCGGTAATTCAAAGTTAGCTATCCGTCCAACCGTCTGTCTGTCTGTCTGTTTCCCCCTAAATTCACTCGTCTTAATGTGTGTATGGATGGTATCATTTTATGCATTTTTTGTGTGCGTGCGTACGTGTGTGCGTGTGCGTGTGTGTGTGTGTGGTCTTCCCAGTTCCAGCAATCCTAGGTGACCAGTCCAGTATCTAGGCCAATTTCATTTCGCGAAATGAATACCAGTAAAAATCTACAAACATGCAACAACAACAACAACAACAACAGCAACAACAACGTGTGATTGCTTTATTTTCTTTCTTTCTTTTTTTCTTTCTTACTCTCACCTTCTTTCCTTTGCTGTCATGTCCCTAACTATTTTGATTTGTCCACGTTCATGTCTACATTTCTTTTGTACTCCAGTTCTTATAGAACACGGGAGTACTTTACAATGGGAACGAAGAAATGCTGTCTGTGTGTCTGTGTGTCGGTCCGTGGTCAAAATGTTTTTCCACTCGCCCCAGACAAACTTCTAGGCCCGATTTTCTGAAAATTTGTAGGTATGTTCATTATGGGTCACGGATGATGCCCGATATTTTGTTTTACCGAATTCCCGTTACTAACGGCTATAACGGCCCAAAACGGTTTTTCTTCTTTATGGAATATCTCAGTGACGAAATCATTATGACGCATTTTTGATTGTGACGTGCTTTTTGTTTTGTTTGTTTGTGTGTTGTGTGTGTGTGTGGTTTTGCAAATATCTATGAAAGTACTGTATTTGACGGATTTCAAATAGCTTTAGATCTAATAACTGACTGGTACATCATGGGTTTTTTCATGGTAAACATGCTCTTGACATGTACACGCGTATTCAAGATAAACTGTGGGGAACGTTTATATGCTTTGCATCTTGTCTTTCTTTTTGTTTGTTTGTTTGTTTGCTTAGGATTATCTCACAAGACTGAGTTTGCTCTAAGTTCCACTCACAGACATTGTTTAACCCAACCCTCCTTCTGTCCGTAAACAATTTCAGTCAAAAACAATTTACGTTACTTTAGCTAATCAACGTGCGGGGGAATTTCGTTCCGACAGAACTCTTAGTTCAACGTTTTGGGGAGGGAGGGAGAGAGAGGAGCAGGGGGGTGAGGGGTGGGGGGGGGGGGGGGGGCGGGAGGGAGGGGAAGGTAGGTATGAGGGGGAAAAGAAGAAAGGGGGGGGGGGGGGGGGGGGGGAAGAAGGAGAGTCAAAACCATCAGGCTTTCCAAACATAAATATTTCCATTTTCGCTGCCCCCTTTTTTTTAAATGTGTTATGTTGCTCTGGTGGTGTGGGTTGGGGTTTAGATAAGCTCGCTACCCCAACTCATCACTGGTGCTTTGTGAAGGGGAAAATTCCAGTTTCAGAGTTAGTACGCTTCAGCCGACCTAAAGGGGGCCTCTTCAGAGCTGCTGCCACCTAGGACAGAGGATCTGACTTCAACAAACTGTACACCTGCTGCCACCTAGGACAGAGGATTGACTTCAAACCACTGTACCCCTGCTGCCCCCTAGGACAGAGGATCTGACTTCAACACACTGTACACTGCTGCCACTGGACAGAGGCCCTGACTTCAACACACTGTACACCTGCTGCCACCCAGGACAGAGGATCTGACTTCAACACACTGTACACCTGCTGCCACCAGGACAGAGGATCTGACTTCAACACAGGCAACCAGCAAACACGGTACAACTGCTGCCACCTAGGACAGAGGATCTGTCTTCAAACAGGCAACCAGCAAACAATGAACATGTAAACTAGCCACCAACGCACGCACCACCCCACACATATATATAGAGAATTATAAACAAAGCTTGCTTATGTCTTAGATTGAAGAAATGGGGGAGATACGCATTCTATCGGGCAGTGGTAGATGATTCTGCCTAACTAACAGTATGTGCTTGGAGTGGGTGAATGGGGAAAAATAAAATAAATGCTTTTCAAAAAAGCCCTTTAGCAAGCTTATGTTCTCCAAGGGGGAGAGAGACATCCTCCAATAGGGAGGGAAACTCACTAACATATAACTCCTGGGGCATATACCGATATTTCGAAACTTGGTGGTTTCTCCCCAGTGACCGCGGAAAGTGGTAATTTGGGCTCCTCTGCCTTTTTGTTTTAAGAAGAATGCAATCCCCGAAAGGGGTTTGGGGTGCAATACCGTAGTATGTTTGTTGAGTTTTCAAAAAACCAACCAAAGGTGGGCCCTCTTAAGAAGCAACGAAATTTATAAAAGAGCAAAACAAGCTACATTTTCTTGTGAAAGTAGAAAATATAAAAAGTTATCCTCTAAGACACAAGTGCTGAGGGCAAGTTCTTGGAATGAATCCGCAAGGGACTAAAATACAACAAACTAATAAATTCAAGGATAAGTACCGCACCGTTCCAGCAACTTACAGAAGCAGCTTGGTGTTGCAATGACTGCAAGAAATATTGAATTATAAACAAAGCCCTTTCTCTTATGTCTTAGATTGAATTACCACCTTTTCCGCGGTCACTGAGGAGAAACCACCAAGTTTCGAAATATCGGTATATATGACCAGGGTTATATGTTAGTGAGTTTCCCTCCCTATTGGAGGATGTCTCTCTTCCCCTTGGAGAACATAAACTTGTGAAGGCTCATTTTGAGAAGCATTTTTTTTTATTTTTCCCCATTCACCACTCAAGCACATAATGTTAGTTAGGAGAATCATCTACCACTGCAGATATGAATGCGTATCTCCCCCTATTTCTTAATCTAAGACTTTAAAAGCAAGCTTTGTTTATAATTCAAAATTTCTTGCAGTCATTGCAACACCCAAGCTGCTCTGTAAGTTGTGGAACGGTGCGGTACTTATCCTTGGAAATTTATTAGTTTGTTGTATTTTAGTCCCCTTTCGGATTCATTCCAAGAACTTGCCTCAGCACTTGTGTCTTAGAGGATATCTTTTTTTATTTTCTACTTTTCCAAGAAAAGGTAGCTTGTTTTGCTGTTTTATGATTTTCTTTTGCTTCTTAGATGGCACCTTTGGTTGGTTTTTTGAAAACTCAACAAACATACCACGGTAAATTTCCCCACAACCTTTTTTGGGTTGCATTCTTCTTAAAACAGAAAAGGGCAGAGGAGTCAAATTACCCCTTTCCGCGGTCATTGAGGAGAAAACACCAAGTTCGAAAAAATCGGTATATGACCCGGGTTATATGTTAGTGAGTTTCCCTCCCTATTGGAGGATGTCTCTCTCCCCCCTTTGGGGACATTAGTTGCTGAAGGCTCATGTTGGAAGCATTTATTTTATTTTTCCCCCTTCACCCACTCAAGCACATACTTTTAGTTAGGCAGAATCATCTACACTGCAGATATTGAATGCGTTCTCCCCTATTTCTTCAATCTAAAAAAAAGCTTTTTTTTGGGCCCAAGAAAAAATTGGGGAATTTAAAAAAATAAAAAACAAAGCAATTGCCCTTTCCTTGGGGGTTTCTTAAAAATTTGAATTTTAAACCCTTTCCGCGGGTAAAAATTTTTTTTTTTTTTAAAAAAAAGGGGGAAACCCCGCAAAAAATTCCCCCCCCGAAAAAAAAAAAAAAAAAAAAAAAAAAAAAAAAAAAAAAAAAAAAAAAAAAAAAAAAAAAAAAAAAAAAAAAAAAAAAAAAAAAAAAAAAAAAAAAAAAAAAAAAAAAAAAATTTTTCTTTTAAAAAAATAAAGGGGGTTTAATTTTGTTCCCTCCCTTTTTGTTCATTTTTGGGAACAAAACCCTTTTGGGGGGGCTCTTTTTAAAGCATTTATTTTTTTTTTTTCCCCCCAAAAAATTTCACCCAAACTAAACAAACATTTACAGAATCCCCCCATTTGCGATTTGGCCATTCCCGGTATCTCCCCTTTTCCTTTTAAAACCAAAAATTCAACCCCTTTGAATTAAATTTTCCCCCTTTTAACAAACTCTCTAAAATTGGGGCGGTGGGAACATCCTTAATTTTTTTTGTGCCCCTTTCTTTATTCCGAATTGCCCCCCATTTTTTAAACCCCCCCAATTTTTCCATTTTTAAAGGCTTGTTTTTGGTGTTTATGTTTCTTTTGGGGTGTTTGTGGGGGGGTTGTTTTTTGAAAAAATTTCCCAAAACATAACTATTAAACACCGGGCCGGATTTTGGGGGGAAATTCCCCATTTTTTTAAAACCCCAAAAGAACCCCAAATTCCCAACCTTTCCCCCATGGGGAAAACACCTTTTTCAGAAAAAGGGGGATATCCGGGTTAAAATTTTTTTTAGGTTTCCCCCTTTTGGAAATTTTCCTCTCCCCGCTTAAAAAAACTGTTTTGGAACCGTTAAAATTTTTTTTAATTTTTCCCCTTCCCCAACTAAACCTTTTTTTTTTGCGAATTTATCAAAACTGCGAAGTTTCCTCCCCCTTTTTTTTGCTCCTTTTTTTCGCGCGTCTTAAAACCGCCCGAAATTTTGGGGCCTTCTTTTTTTTTTTTTGGGTAATTTTTTTTAATTTTGGTTTGGGGGGAAAAATAAACTTTGGGCCTTAACCTTTAAAAACATTTGGAAAAACCAAAATTTTTGGAAAATTTTTCGGTTAAGGGTTTTAAAGGGGTTTGGGGTTTCTTCCCCCCCCCCGTTTTTCCAAAACCCCCAAATTTCCAACAAAAAAACACTTTCCTTCCCCCCAAAACCCCTTTGGGGGAATTTTAAAATTTTCCTGTTAAAAAGGTTCCCCCGTTTGTTTTTTTAAAATAATGCGGGGTAAATCCTTTTTCCCCTATGGAAAACCCCCCTTTGGAAACCCCACCCCAAATGTCCTTTTTCGGGGTGGGGTTTTTTGGGGGTTTGGAAAAAAAACTCAAAAAATTTAAAACAAATGCTTCCCTTTACAAATTTTCCCTTTTTTCCAAAGGGCCCTTTCCTTCTTTAGGTCCCAAAAGTTGGTTTAAATTTTAAAAGGCCCCGGGGCAAAGAACAACCGAGGGAAACCGAGTTTCTTTTCGTTTTCCAAAGGGGGAAACGGAAAGGCCAAAAAATTTTTGGTCAAAAAAAACTGTTTGGAAAAACCCAAAAAAAAACAAAAAAGGGAAAGGAAACCCCGGGAAAAATTTAAACAAAATGAATCCTCCCCTTTTTGTTGCCCGGGGGGTTTTAAAAATGAGCCCCCAAAAAAAGGGGGGACTTTTCGCGTTGGGAAAAAAACGTTTTCCACCTTTTTCCCCTTTTGCGAAGGAAACCCCTAGTAAATTTATTTTTCGGGTTTTCCCAAAACTTTTTCCTTAAAAAACGGGTTTCCCAAATTTACCATTTCCATAGGGAAAAATCAGTTTTTTGGGGGGTTTTCCCCTTCTGTTCAGAATTTTTTTGGGGAAAAACCCGACAAAAAAAACTTTTTTCCCCCAAAAACCGGGTTTCCTTTATGGAATTTCCCAAAAAATTTTTTGCCAACCCTTTTTTCCCTTTATTAAAATTCCCCTTTGTTTGAAAACGGCCAAAGATGGAATCGAAACCCGCCAATTTTTCCAAAAATTAAAATCCAAAAAAGTTTTTCACAATTACAAAGGGCCCAAAAAAAAAGAAAGGGGAAAATAACCCGGGGAACCCTTTTAAAACGCTTTGGGGGCGGGAAAAGGCAAAAAAGAAGGGGGGCCGCTTTTTGGAAATTTCGTAACTTCCCAGTGACGGGGAAAACCCAAACCCTTTTTTTTAAGATTTTTCCCCCTAATTTTCTTAAAACCTGCCCGGTTTTTCCCAATTTTTGGAAAAAAGGAATTTTTTTGAAATTTTGGAAAAAAAAAGGGGCCCGGGCCCGGTTTTTTTTTTAAACAAAAACTGCGGGGTTGGAATTAAAGGCCTTAAAAAATTAACAAAAGAGGGAAATTTTGTTAATTTGCGGGCCCCTTTCCCCATTTAAACAATTTCCCTGAATAAAAGCAGGGAAAGAGGGAATTTCTTTTAACTGGGGTGACAATTTGGGGAAAGGGAAATTTTAAAAAGGGACGGGGGGAACGCTTTGGAAATTTACCCTTTTAACCCTGCTTTGACAATTTGGGAAAAAAAGGCCAATCTAAAAATTGAACGGGGGGAACAGCGGGGGAATACCCTTTAAAACTGGGGGGTGAAATTGGAAAAAGGGAATCTGAAATGAAGCAGGGAAAACAGAAAGGAATATCGTTAACTGCGGTGGGGGGGAAACCCCCCCCCCCCCCCCCCCCCCCCCCCCCCCCCCATGGAAATGTTTGGGTTTGACATTTGGGGAAAGGGCAATTCTGAAATGAAACAGGGAACAAAAAAAGGGAATTTCTTTTAACTGCGGGGGTACAATTTGGGAAAAAGGCAATCGGGAAATTTGAAGAAAAAGGGGGCTTTGGAATATCTTTTAAACCCCTTTTGGCCGAGTTGGAAAGGGCCCAATCTGAAAAAAGGGCGGGGAAACCCGCAGGGAATACGTTAACTCCCGGGGGAAATTGGAAAGGAAAATCTAAAAATAAAGCAGGGAACAGCAGGGGGGAATATCTTTAAACCCTGCGGTGACAATTTGGAAAGGCAATCTGAAATGAACGGGGCCGCTTTTGGAATACTTTTAAACTCCCCCCGGGGGGGAAAATTTGGGAAAAGGGCCAATCTGAAATGACGGGGAAAAAAATGGAATATCTTTTCCCTGGGGGGTGACGATTGGAAAGGCAATCTGAAATAAAGGGGGGGGAAACACAGGGAAATTATCGTTTAACGCTTTTGACGGTTAAAAAGGCAATCGGGAAATAAAGGGGGGGAACAGCATGGAATAACGATGGCCCTTTTTTGGGGGGAAAGTTAAAAAAGGGCAATCTAAAATGAAGGCAGGGAACAGCATGGAATATTTTAAACTGCGGGGACAAGTTGGAAAGGAATCTGAAATAAACCCCGGGAAAACAGCATGGAAAAACTTTTTAACTGGGGGTGACAGTTGGAAAAGGGCAATCGGGAAATAAAAGCGGGGAACCGCATGGAATACTTAACTGCGGGGGGACGATTGAAAGGCAATCTAAAAATGAACGGGGGGAACAGCTTTTGGAATATCGTTAACTCGGGGGGGACAGTTGGAAAGGCAATCTAAAATGAAAAAGGGAAAACAGCAGGGAATATCGAAAACCCTGGGGTTCCCCCGATTTTGGGAAAAAAAGGCCCAATCTGAAATAACGGGGAAAACACAGGGGAATATCTTTTTAACGCGGGTTACATTTTGGGAAAAGGCAATCTGAAATTTAAAAGGGGGAACAGATGGAATATCGTTAACTGGGGGTGCCCAAGTTGGAAAGGCAATCGGGAAAATGAAGCGGGGGCCCGCATGGAATATCGTTAACTCCCGGGTACAATTTGGGGAAAGGCAATCGGGGGAAAGAAGCGGGGAACACCCTTTAAATTTTATCTTTTAACTTGGGGGGGGAACAATTTGGGAAAGGCAATCTAAAATTTGGAAGCAGGGAACACAAGGAATTTTTGGGTTAAACTGGGGGGGGGGGACAAGGGGGGGGAAAGGGAAATTTTAAAAAGAAGCAGGGAACAGAAAGGGAATTTTCTTTTAACTGGGGTTTGGAAAAATTTGGGAAAGGCAATTTTAAAAATGAAGCAGGGAAAGCATGGAATATCTTTTTAACTGGGGTTTGAAAAATTGGGAAAAAAGGCAATCTGAAAGCGGGAACAGCTGGATTATCGAAACTGCGGGACAAGGGGGGGAAAAGGCCTCTAAAAAAATGAAGCGGGGGAACAGCATGGAATACTTTAACTGGGGGCAAGTTAAAAAAGGAAATTAAAAATGAAGCGGGGAACAGCAGGAATATGGGTTTTAACTGCGGTACAATTTAAAAGGCAACCCTAAAAATTAAGCAGGGAACCATGGAATATCGTTAATTCTGCGGGGGGGGGGGAAACGGTGGTTTTTAAATGGGAAAAAAGCAATCGAAATAAAGGGGGGGGGAACACCCAGGGAAAATTTTTTTAAACCCAATGCGGGGGGACGATTGGAAAAGGGCCCAAACTAAAATAAAAGCGGGGAAACCCGCAGGGGAAATATCGTTAACTGCAGGGGGGGAAAAATTTAAAAAGGGGGAAAATTTAAAATATTTAATGGGGACGGGAAAAACAAAAAAAAGGGGGAACAAAATGGAATATTTTAAAAACCCTGGGGGGGTGCGGTTAAAAAAGGCAATCGAAATGTAAGCAGGGGAACAGAAAGGAATTTTCGTTAACTGGGGTTTTTGACATTTGGGAAAGGAAAATTCAAAAAATAAAACCCAGGGAAAAGCTTTGGGAAATTCGTTAATGCTTTGCCGATTGGGAAAAGGGGCAACCCAAAAATAAAAGCGGGGGAAACATGGAATATCGTTAACTGCGGGGGGGGGGAAATTGGGAAAGGCAATTAAAAAATAAAGCGGGGAAACCCGCTTTGGAAAAATTTTTAATCCCTTTTGCCCGAGGGGGAAAAGGCAATCTAAAATTTGAAGCGGGGAAAAATCATGGAAAAATCTTTAACTGGGGGGAAATTTGGGGAAAGGCAATCTGAAATGAAGCGGGAAAAACAGAAAGGGGAATTTCTTTTAAACTGGGGGTAAACGAGAGGGAAAAAGGCAATCTAAAATAAAGAAAGGGAACACATGGAATATCGTTAACTGGGGGGTTGACATTGGGAAAAGGCAATCTGAAATGAAAAAAATGGGAAATGAAGCAAGGGGGGAAAAAGGGGGAACCCATGGAATATCGTTAACTCCCGGGACAATTGGAAAGGAAAAATTCTGAAAATGAAGAGGGAAAAAATGGAAAAAACGTTAACTGGGGTTTTGACGATTGGGGAAAAGGAAAATCTGAAATAAAAAACAGGAAAAAGCTTTAAAATATGTTAACTGCGGGACGGGGTTGGGAAAAAGGCAACCCTAAAAATGAAGCGGGGGGAACAGCTTTGGAATATCTTTTAACTGGGGTTTGACTTTTTGGGAAAAGGGGAAAATTTTAAAAATAAAAGCGGGGAAAAACACATGGAATATCTTTAAAAACGGGGGTGACGATTTGGAAAAAGGCAATCTAAAAATAAAAGCAGGGAACACCCTGGAATATCGTTAACTGGGGGGGTTTGCATTTGGAAAGGCAATCGAAATGAAGCGGGAAAAAACCAGGCATGGAATATCTTTAACTGCGGTGGGGGGTTGGGAAAGGGGGAAATCTGAAATAAACGGGAACAGCATGGAATATCTTTTAACTGGGGTTTTTGGGCCCGATTTGGAAAGGCAATCTGAAAATGAAGCGGGGAACCCGCAGGGAAAATACTTTTTAACTCCCTTTGACGATTTTGGGAAAGGAAATCGGGAAAATAAAGGGCGGGGAAAAGAATCAAAAGGGGAACAGGGGAAAAATCGTTAACGGGGCGGGGTTTTAAGGGGGTAAACGATTGGAAAAAGGCAATCTGAAATAAAGCGGGGGAACAGCAAACAAGTAGGATAAAATTTTGCCCTGGAAAAATTTCATTTAAAAAGGGCCCTTTAAATCGGCGAATGTTTTCTAACAAGGGAAATGTTTTTGCAAAAATGAAAAACAAAAAAGCCCACAGAACAAAAAAAGGGGGGGACCCCCAAAACAAAAAACAAACAACAAAAAAAAACAAAAAAAAATAAAAGGCCAACAAAAAAGCGAAAATTTCCAATTTGGTTATTATCTGCACCTGCCCACATCCAACAGCAAAAAAAACCGGAGACATGAACAAATAAAAAATTAAAACATTTATTCAAAAACTGGCACAGCCTTTTCGATTTTGACCCAATTTCAAAAAAACAGACAAAAATGAACTGAAAACAATTAAAAGGTAATCTAGTTTTAAGGTTTTAAAAAAAAAAAACCGAAAACGAGGGGGAGGGGAAAAGGGGAAACAATAAATAACAAACAAGGAAAAGGGAACTCTTGCTTCCCTGATGGATTGTTTTTCTTCTCAAAACAAAATGGGGGCTTATTTTCCCCCTCAAAATGCGTTTAAGAAACTAGGCAGGGGGGAAACAAGTAAAAGGGCTCCATTTTGGGTTAAACTGTACAAATTTTCCTTCAGGCAACTTTCAAACTGGGCTTTTAGTTCTTCTCTCTCTCTCTCTCTCCTCCCCCTCCCCTTTCCTCTCTCTCCCCTCCCCTCTCTCTCTTTTCTCCAGTTTCTGGAAAAGGGGGTTTTAAAAAGGAACTGAAAGACAGTTTTCGTTACTTGGGAAAATTCCCGCGAATGGGAAAGCAGGCATGCCAAACAGGGAAGAAAAGGGAGAGAGAGGAGGGAGGGAGAGAGGGAGAGGAGAAAAGGGAGAGGGGTTTGAGAGAAAGGGAGAGGGGGGGGGGGGGGGGGGGGGGGAGCCCGGGGAAAAAGGGGGGGAAAGGAGAGAGAAAAGGGGTGGGTGTTAAGGAAAAAAGGCCGGAGAGGGGGGGGGGGGGGGGGGGGGGTTTGGGGGGGCCGGGGGGGGGGGGGGGGGGGGGGGGGGTGGAAAAGGAACGGAGGGAGGGGAAAGGAAAGGAGGAGGGGAAGGGAAAAGGGGGGTGGGGGAAACGAAGGAAAAAAATTTAAAAAGGGGGGAGGGAAAAAAGAGATAGAGGGGGGGGGGGGGGGAAAAAAGGCCCCAAAAAAAAGGGGAGGGCCCAAAACCCCAAAAACAAAGGAAAAAAAAAACACAAAAAAAAACAAACCAAACCAAAAAAAGGGAAGAAAAAGTTTTGGGGGTGACAACAAGGGGAGAGAGAGAGAGAGGGGAAAAGGTGGGAGGGAAAGGAAAAAGAGAGAGAGGGGAGAGGAGGAAAGAGGGGGGGGAAAGGGGGGGGAGGAAAGGGGGGTTGGGGGAGGGGGGGGGGGGTCCTTGATTTAAAAATTAAAAAGAGCCCCCCCCCCCCCCCCCCAACCCTTGTCCAAAAAGCAAAAAAAAAAAAAACAAAAAAAAAAAAAACCGGGGGCCAAAAGTTTTTTAAAACCCTTTTCACCCTACCACCTGGTTTTTACGTTTAAACTGACATACCAAACCCAAACCCCCTGGTTTTGGGCGTTTTGGAAAATGGCCCCAACCCCCACCGCCGGGGGTCACGGGGTGAAATGTTTTTTTACGCCAAAACCCTTTCCCAAATTCCTACCCACTATTTCCCTGCGAAGGCCTACTAGGGTTTTACCGTCTCTTAAGAGGCGTGTAACCTCTCCTCCCCATTTTTTTCTTCTTCTTCTTCCCAAAATACGGTTCACTCAAAACGATATGTCACCCCCTAAATTTTAGAAGGAATTTTTTTTTCTTTTTTTAAAACTTTTTTTTTTTTTTTCCTTTTTTTTTTTTTTCTTTTTTTTTTTTTTTTCTTTTTTTTTTTCTTCCTTTTTCCCCCCGCTTTTCGAGTAATTAAAGCAAAAAAAATGTTTTTGGGGGTTTCAAACTGTGATGAAATTTCCTTTTTCCCCCCTTTTACAATAAAGAGGGGAAAAAAGTCCCAAGTGGGGGCCCTTTATTTGGGGGGGAGAAATAGCACATCCCAAAAGGGAAGCCTAGCTGTCCCCCATACCCAAATTTTGGCGCTTTAATTAAAAAGTCAAACCCAAAAAAACGTTACCCGCGTTTTTGTTGTTTTGACAAAATGGGTCGTAAAATTTCCAGTTTTTTTTTTTGTTTGCGATTTTTCCCGGAGGTTTAATTTAAATTTTTAAAACAGCCTGTTTAGTTTAAAAAAAATCGCCATGTTTTCTATAGGTTTTTTTCGACAACACCCTCTGGGAAAATCTTTGAATTTACTTTTAATTTTCCAGAAAAAAAAAGCTATTTATAAAAACAGCAACCCCCCCCCCACCCCCCCCCCCCCCCCCCCCCCCCCCCCCCTCCCCTTCCACCCCCCCCCCAAGGGCTTAAAAACCCTAAAATTCTGACAACGGTATTTAATGTAGGCCCCACAGACTGAGTTTCTGTGTGTGTTTTGTGTTTTGTGTGTGTGTGGTTGGTGTGTGTGAACCCCGGCGAGAGAGAGAGAGAAAAAAAAAAGAGAGAACAGGGCCCGGGAAGAGACAAAAAACCCCAGGGAAAAGAGAAAAAAAAAAGCGAGTGTGTATTATGTTAGTGTGGTGTGTGTGTTTTTGTTTTGTGTGTGTTGGGGTGTGTCCTCTCCCCCCCCCCCCCCCCCCCCCCCCCCCCCCGGTTTTTCCCCCCTCCCCCCAAAAATCTGTCTGTGTTTAACCCTCTGTTTCTCCTCCTTGTTCTATCCTTCTCCCGCACGCTCCCCGGGGTCATTCTTTTAACAACCCTTCCCCCCTCCCCCCGCCTTTCCCCCCCCCCCCCCCCCCACCCCACCCCACCCTCCCTCTCTTCCTCCTTTGCACGCCCCCCCCCCCCCCCCAATTTCGTATTCTTCTCTCTCTCTTCTCTCTCTCTCTCTCATCTCTCTCCCTCTCATCTCTCACTCTCCACATTTCGTACTCTCTCTCTCTCTCTCTCTCTCTCTCTCTCTCTCTCTCTCTCTCTCATCTCTCTCTCTCTCTCTCTCCTCTCCACATTTCGTACTCTCTCTCTCACTCTCCACATTACGTACTCTCTCTCTCTCTCTCTCTCTCTCTCTCTCTCTCTCTCTCCACATTTCGTACTCTCTCCTCACTCTCCACATTTGTACTCTCTCTCTCTCCTCTCTCTCTCCACATTTTGTACTCTCTCTCTCACTCTCCACATTACGTACTCTCTCCTCTCTCTCTCTCTCTCTCTCTCCCATTTCGTACTCTCTCTCTCTCTCTCCACATTCGTACTCTCTCTCTCTCTCTCTCTCTCTCTCTCTCTCTCTCTCCACATTTCGTATTCTCTCTCTCTCTCTCTCTCTCTCTCTCTCTCTCTCTCTCTCTCTCCACATTTCGTACTCTCTCTCTCTCTCTCTCCACATTTCGTACTCTCTCTCTCACTCTCCACATTACGTACTCTCTCTTCCTCTCTCTCTCTCTCCACATTTCGTACTCTCTCTCTCTCTCTCTCTCCACATTTCGTACTCTCTCTCTCTCTCCCACATTTCGTACTCTCTCTCTCTCTCTACATTCGTACTCCTCTCTCTCTCTCTCTCAGTTTTATTTTCTCCGCAGCATGTCGTGTAAATCACTTAGATGTGCGTAGAAACGACCCTAAAGATCTTCCATCCCATTTCTGTCCGCTCCTCACACCCATTCTCTCAGCCACGCCAATTTACACCCGCGGTTCCAGAGAATGCCAGTGCAGTGGCCACATAAAAGGATTCCAGCCTCAGCCTGGCTTTGAGAGCGCTAACTGACAACACGCGTTGGGGTGCCGACGTTCCGTTACAAGTGGACGCGCCAGTATGCTCCGCTCGAATTCCGACAGAGGTTTGGTTTTTTTATGGCTGGCTCTTCTCTAATCATTCGCCCGGCAGTCAATGAAGCCGTGCGTAACACACACACACACACACAGACAAATGCGCCGCGCGTGAGCATATACACCACACACACACATATAGAATGCAGAACAATTAAGTAGTGGGGAAAACAAGTGCAGGTTAACAATTCTTCAGTCGTATAGTAATGACTTGGCAAAGATTCGAACTTTTAAAAAAAAAATTAAAAAAAAAAAATTGAAGATGAAAAAAATGGGGGGAGTATATTATAACTATGAGAAGCCCTTCACTAGCTGCCTGAGGGAAACATCATAATCTCTCTCGAAGGCACATTTATTTGTATTGCCTGCTCCTAGGCCTTTCGTCCGCTGGATCAGACTCATCTGGGAGACACGGCTGATTGTGTCTGTGCTCTTGGTGTCAAATAGAGACACACCACAGTCCATAATTCTGTGTGTTCTCACCGTCAAGGTTCAAAAAAAGAATCCAACAGCACCCCCAAAGCAGCCAGCGAAGGGTAGAAATGGAACAAAACAAAGGTGTGAGAGGAAAAAAGTTGCTGAAAAACTAAAAGCATTATTCAAACCAGTATAAAATGTAGGGGACAATCTTTGAGCCTATGCTTGAGGATCCATTCAAGGATGCAAGGGAGGTCAAAAGATATGGAACAGTCTGAGTGGTCAGCTCTGCTGTTCAATAACCCAAGCATTGTGAGTGGCTAAGAATTGTACAGAACAACCTTTACTTGGATCTCTTAAGAGATGCAATTTCCCACTGATTGACCAAACAATAGAATGCTGAACAATTAAGTAGTGGGGGAAAACAAGTGCAGGTTAACAATTCTTCAGTCGTTATAGTAATGACTTGGCAAAGATTTGAATTAAAAAAAAATATATATATATATATATATATACATAAGCATGCATGCGCGCGCGCGCACACACACATACACACACACACACACGCATACACATACACACACACACACGCACGCACACACACACACACACACACACACACACACACACACACACACACACACACACACACACACACACACACTTCATGCGCGCGCGCGAGTCTCATCTGAACGACTATCATACTGACCATAACCAAAAGCACAGAAGAAAGAAAACTATATCAAACGAAAATACTGAAGAATACGAATGGCGTTAACGGAAATAATACGTGAAAAGCCATTTTTAAAAAGGCGTACCCTCTCCCCACCCCTTTACAACTAAGCCCCCATCTCCACCCCCATTCCCGCCAGAAAGAAAAACAGAACAACGGAAAAAAAAGGAAAGAAAAACAAAACAAATAAACAAACGTGAAAACTGTCCCAGATGACAAATACGCCAACTCTCTCTCCCCCCCCCCCCCCCCCCCTCTTTTCCTTCACTTCTATCCTTGCCCCCCACCTACCCACCTACCCATCCCCTCCCCACCCCCACCCCATCACCACTACCATTCCACCACGCGGGTAAAAGGGACGGATAAACGCAGGAACCAATTCATAAACAATCAAAAGTCACGAACAAACGCCCGAGAGAGAGAGAGAGAGAGAGAGAGAGAGAGAGAGAGAGAGAGAGAGAGAGAGAGAGAGAGAGTGGGAAGGGGAGGGGGCACAAAGAAATAGGGAGGGAGGGAGAAAGCGAGAGCAGGGGAGAGGGAGGGAGGGAGAGAGAGAGAGAAGGTGGAAGCACTTGCAGAGGTCTGTGGCAGGGGGGGACAACTTATGTCAGACTGCCTCGTTGCTTCTCGTTGTCGCCGGCATCAAAAAGGCCACATGTGTTTACATGAGAAACGTGAAATATCGGCTTGTGTCCTCTCCGTCTGTCTGCCTGCCTGTCTCACTGTCTGTTTGTCTGTCTGTCTGCCTGTCTGTCTGTCTCCTCGTCTCTCTACACCGCTTATCTCTCTGTCTCTCTTTCTCTTCTCGCTGTCATCGCTCTCTCTTTCTCGGGCTCACCCCCACCCCCACCATATACCTCTCCCCCCCCCCTCCTTTATGTGTGGAAGATATGCCAGGTTCTCCCATGTCTCTCTCTCTCTCTCTCTCTCTTCTCTCTCTCTCTCTCTCTCTCTCTCTCTCTCTCTCTCTCTTGTCTCAGTTTTGCTTCTGTTCATATGTCGTTGATTCTGTTCCCTGTCTGCTTGCCTATCTGCCTGCCTGTCTGTCTGTTTGTATGTCCGTCTGTCTTCATCTATCTTTCCTTCTGTCTGTCTGTTTGTGTGTCTCTCTGCCTCTGCCTCTCTCTCTCTGATTTTCAGTCTCTCTCTCTGTCTTTGTCTGTTGTCTGTCTGTCTGTCTGTCTCTCTCTCTCTCTCTCTCTTTCTCTCGCTCTTCTCTGTCTGTCTGTCTCGGTCCCTCTCTGTCACTCTCTCTCTTTCCCTCTCTGTCTGTCTGTCTGTCTGTCTGTCTGTCTCTCTCTCTCTCTCTCTCTCTCTCTCTCTCTCTCTCCATATTTCGTACTCTCTCTCTCTCTCTCTCTCTCCTCTCTCTCTCTCTCTCCACATTTCGTACTCTTTCTCTCTCTCTCTCTCTCTCTCTCTCTCTCTCTTCACTCTCTCTCTCTCTCTCTCTCTCTCCTCTCTCTCTCTCTCTCCACATTTCGTTTCTCTCTTCTCTCTCTCTCTCTCTCTCTCTCTCTCTCTCTCTCTCTCTCCACATTTCGTACTCTCTCTCTCTCTCTCTCCACATTTCGCAATCTCTCTCTCTCTCTCCACATTTCGTACTCTCTCTCTCTCTCTCTCTCTCTCTCTCCACATTTCGTAATCTCTCTCTCTCTCTCTCTCTCTCTCTCTCCACATTTGGTACTCTCTCTCTCTCTCACATTTCGTACTCTCTCTCTCTCTCTCTCTCTCTCTCCACATTTCGTACTCTCTCTCTCTCTCTCTCTCTCCACATTTTCGTACTCTTCTCTCTCTCTCTATAATATATATATTTTGTACTCTCTCTCTCTCTCTCTTTCTCCCCCATTTTGTACTCTCTCTCTCTCCACATTTCGTACTCTCTCTCTCTCAATTTTATTTTTCTCCGCAGCATGTCGTGTAAATCACTTAGATGTACGTAGAAACGACCTGAAGATCTTCCATCCCATTCTCTCAGCCACGCCAATTTCACCCGCGTTCCAGAGAATGCCGGTGCAGTGGCCACATATAAGATTCCAGCCTCAGCCTGGCGTGAGAGCGCTAACTGACAACACGTGTTGGGGTGGCCGACGTTCCGTTACAAGTGGACGTGCCAGTATGCTCCGCTCCAATTGCGACAGAGGTTTGGTTTTTTATGGCTCGCTCTTCGCTAATCATTAGCGCGGCAGTCAATGAAGCACGTGCGTAACACACACACACAGACAAATGCGCGCGCGCGTGAGCATATACACACACACACATATATAGAATGCAGAACAATTATGTAGTGGGGGAAAACAAGTGCAGGTTAACAATTCTTCAGTCGTTATAGTAATGACTTGGCAAAGATTCGAACTTTAAAAACAAAATTAAAAAAAAAAAAAATTGAAGATGAAAAAAATGGGGGAGTATATTATACTATGAGAAGCCCTTCACTAGCTGCCTGAGGGAAACATCATAATCTCTCTCGAAGGCACATTTATTTGTATTGCCTGCTCCTAGGCCTTTCGTCCGCTGGATCGGACTCATCTGGGAGACACGGCTGATTGTGTCTGTGCTCTTGGTGTCAAATAGAGACACACCACAGTCCATAATTCTGTGGTGTTCTCACCGTCAAGGGTTCAAAAAAAGAATCCAACAGCACCCCCAAAGCAGCCAGCGAAGGGTAGTAAATGGAACAAAACAAAGGTGTGGAGAGGAAAAAAGTTGCTGAAAAACTAAAAGCATTATTCAAACAGTATAAAATGTAGGGGACAATCTTTGAGCCTATGCTTGAGGATCCATTCAAGGATGCAAGGGAGGTCAAAAGATATGGAACAGTCTGAGTGGTCAGCTCTACTGTTCAATAACCCAAGCATTGTGAGTGGCTAAGAATTGTACAGAACAACCTTTACTTGGATCTCTTAAGAGATGCAATTTCCCACTGATTGACCAAACAATAGAATGCTGAACAATTAAGTAGTGGGGGAAAACAAGTGCAGGTTAACAATTCTTCAGTCGTTATAGTAATGATTTGGCAAAGATTTGAACTTTAAAAAAAAAATATATATATATATATACATAAGCATGCATGCGCGCGCGCACACACACACATACACACACACACACGCATACACATACACACACACACACGCACGCACACACACACACACACACACACACACACACACACACACACACACACACACACACACACACACGAACGCGAGTGTGCACACACAACACACACACACACACACACACACACACACACACACACACACACACACACACACTTCATGCGCGCGCGCGAGTCTCATCTGAACGACTATCATACTGACCATAACCAAAAGCACAGAAGACAGAAAACTATATCAAACGAAAATACTGAAGAATACGAATGGCGTTAACGGAAATAATACGTGAAAAGCCATTTTTAAAAAAGCGTACCCTCTCCCCACCCCTTTACAACTAAGCCCCCATCTCCACCCCCATTCCCGCCAGAAAGAAAAACAGAACAACGGAAAAAAAAGGAAAGAAAAACAAAACAAATAAACAAACGTGAAAACTGTCCCAGATGACAAATACGCCAACTCTCTCTCCCCCCCCCCCCCCCCCCCTCTTTTCCTTCACTTCTATCCTTGCCCCCCACCTACCCACCTACCCATCCCCACCCCACCCCCACCCCACCACCACTACCATTCCACCACGCGGGGTAAAAGGGACGGATAAACACAGGAACCAATTCATAAACAATCAAAAGTCACGAACAAACGCCCGAGAGAGAGAGAGAGAGAGAGAGAGAGGAGAGAGAGAGAGAGAGAGAGAGAGAGAGAGAGAGAGAGAGAGAGAGATTGATTGATTGATTGATTGATCTTTAATACCCAAGGATGAAGATTTTAGGCCAAAGCCTAGTCTTACAATCTGTCCTTGTCATGCATACATTATTTCAGCACATATCATTCATACAGACAATTCAACATAGCAACATGATAATCTAATTCTACAATGATAAGCAAACTGCTCATAAAAGCACTAATGAGATGGGGATGGTAAAACAAAAGGAAACTTACAAGCAAACAAACAAACAAAAACTACAGAGAGAGAGGTCAGAGGAGGGTGGGGAAGAGAGAATGGTAGGTAGGGGGAGAGAAAGGGATGGTAGACAGAGTGGGAGTGGGGATGAGCGATTTTAACGGAGTAGGTTTTATGTTGAGACGATTTATCCAAAGTATGGTTCACAGAAGACGTAGCGAATGGACGCTAATCATTGTAATCGAATAATTTAACTACTGAGGCATAAAATTTTATGCAAATATTCCTTGAAAGGTTTTAAAGTATTCATGTTTTGTAGATTCGGTGGAAGTGAGTTCCAGACATATGGTCCAGAGTAAGCTAGGCTTGTTTTGTATAGATCAATGCGTGGGTAGGGAAGAAGGAATTTCGTCGAGCCAGAAAAGCTGTTCGATCTTGTAAAAAGGGCATTGATATAACATGGCATAGTATCTGTCAAGATTGTAAACATAAATGATGCCTTGTTGAATTCCAATTGCCTATTCAGAGGAAGTATGTTCAGCGCTTTTAGTTTTTCGTCTGTTGTTAGAGATACAGCTGGATGGAGTAGCTTTGCTGCACGTCTATGGAGAGAATTCAGCCTTTTTTTGTGGACGTCACTACTGCCGTCCCACACTGTTGAGGCGTAATTTATACGTGACATTATGTGCGCATTGAAGAAAAGTTTAAGCACATTACTGTTGACGTAGCGCTTTAATTGAGATAACAGGAAAAGGTGTTTTGAGACTACCTTGCATACGTTATTTAGATGAGATTGCCATTTCAATTCTTTATCTATCGTTAAACCCTAAAACACGATGCTCATCTACCTGCTCGATAGAAGTGCCATTCAACTGAAGTTTTAGGCAAAGAGGAGTCAACTGGTGTTTTTGGCGGGTAGCTATAATCATAGATTTGGTTTTGGCTGGGTGTATGACCATTGAGTTTGAATGACACCAGTCTGACACGTCGTTTAGACTTTCCTGGAGAGAAGTTTCTATTGTCTGTAGATCACTACCATTCGTTTGGAGCGACGAGTCATCAGCAAATAATCTGTCGTGACCTTTTCATCTGATACGGACAATGGTAAATCATTGATGAAGATGCAGAATAGTAGGGGGCCTAGTACAGAGCCCTGTGGGGACTCCATGTCTGACAAAGTCTGAAGTGGAGGTTTTCCCATTAAGCGCCACATACTGAGTCCTATCGTTCAAGTATGATTGGAATAATGAGATTGTCGGGGTATGGTTCAAGTAGACAGATAGTTTCTTTAGAAGAATGGAATGATCAACAAGATCAAACGCCTTTTTGAAGTCAAGAAAGACAACCCCTGTCATTTGTGATTGGTTCATATTTGAAAGCCATGAGTCACACATTCGTGATAATGCTGTGTGGCAGGAATGATTAGATCGGAATCCAGATTGGAGTGGGTGAAATAGTTTGTTTTTCTCCATGAACTGAGATACGTGTGTGTGTATGTGTCTTTAAAGGGGTTTGGATAGAATCGATAGTAAGGATATAGGTCTGAAATTATTTGGATTAGAGAGAGAGAGAGAGGGGAGAGAGAGAGAGAGAGAGTGGGAAGGGGAGGGGGCACAAAGAAATAGGGAGGGAGGGAGAAGCGAGAGCAGGGGAGAGGGAGAGAGAGAGAGAAGGTGGAAGCACTTGCAGAGGTCTGTGGCAGGGGGGGACAACTTATGTCAGACTGCCTCGTTGCTTCTCGTTGTCGCCGGCATCAAAAAGGCCACATGTGTTTACATGAGAAACGTGAAATATCGGCTTGTGTCTCTCCGTCTGTCTGCCTGCCTGTCTCACTGTCTGTTTGTCTGTCTGTCTGCCTGTCTGTCTGTCTCCTCGTCTCTCTACAAACCCCTTATCTCTCTGTCTCTCTTTCTCTTCTCGCTGTCATCGCTCTCTCTTTCTCGGGCTCACCCCCACCCCCACCATATACCTCTTGCCCCCCCCCCCCCCCCCTCCTTTATGTGTGGAAGATATGCCAGGTTCTCCCGTGTTTCTCTCTCTCTCCTCTCTCTCTCTCTCTCTCTCTCTCTCTCTCTCTCTCCTCTCTCTCTCTCTCTCTCTCTTTCAGCCAGAGTTTTTCCTGCATAACGATAGTTTTTGCAGCGTGCGCCCAAACTCTACAGTAGTGTACGCTATAAGCACTATAGTGGTGTTTGGGGCATGGTAGCATTTATAGCGTGTTAAACTGGTAGGTAAGCTGTCATCTTTATTCGTTCATTATTTCTAACTTCAGCCAATAAGTCAGTACGTAAGTGATCACTGCTAGGGGGAAGTAACCGTTAGGCACGGAATGAAAGAGTTGCTTCCCATCGAATAACATCGCATATGAAATCAGCATGACTTTACATTGTGCTTGGTGTGTTCATTTTGTACGTCACCATGATTCTAATCAGCCCATGCGTAGTCTGTTGCGTGTTCCTTCCAGTAACGTGAAGCGGGTGCAGGCGGAGATTGACACAAACTTATAAAGGATTGGTCATTCTTCGTTTCAGCTGTTTTGTGCAGACGATTCATCCATACGGAGACTGAAACAAACTTATAAAGGATTGGTCATTCTTCGTTTCAGCTGTTTTTGTGGGAGACGATTCATCCATACGGAGACTGAAACAAACTTATAAAGGATTGGTCATTCTTCGTTTCAGCTGTTTTTGTGCAGACGATTCATCCATACGGAGACTGAAACAAACTTATAAAGGATTGGTCATTCTTCGTTTCAGCTGTTTTTGTGCAGACGATTCATCCATACGGAGACTGAAACAAACTTATAAAGGATTGGTCCATTCTTCGTTTCAGCGTTTTTTGTGCAGACGATTCATCCATACGGAGACTGAAACAAACTTATAAAGGATTGGTCATTCTTCGTTTCAGCTGTTTTGTGCAGACGATTCATCCATACGGAGACTGAAACAAACTTATAAAGGATTGGTCATTCTTCGTTTCAGCTGTTTTTGTGCAGACGATTCATCCATACGGAGACTGAAACAAACTATAAAGGATTGGTCATTCTTCGTTTCAGCTGTTTTTGTGCAGACGATTCATCCATACGGAGACTGAAACAAACTTATAAAGGATTGGTCATTCTTCGTTTCAGCTGTTTTTGTGCAGACGATTCATCCATACGGAGACTGAAACAAACTTATAAAGGATTGGTCATTCTTCGTTTCAGCTGTTTTTGTGCAGACGATTCATCCATACGGAGACTGAAACAAACTTATAAAGGATTGGTCATTCTTCGTTTCAGCTGTTTTTGTGCAGACGATTCATCCATACGGAGACTGAAACAAACTTATAAAGGATTGGTCATTCTTCGTTTCAGCTGTTTTTGTGCAGACGATTCATCCATACGGAGACTGAAACAAACTTATAAAGGATTGGTCATTCTTCGTTTCAGCTGTTTTTGTGGCAGACGATTCATCCATACGGAGACTGAAACAAACTTATAAAGGATTGGTCATTCTTCGTTTCAGCTGTTTTTGTGCAGACGATTCATCCATACGGAGACTGAAACAAACTTATAAAGGACTGGTCATTCTTCGTTTCAGCTGTTTTTGTGCAGACGATTCATCCATACACTTTTTTTTTCTTTTCCATTCTGCTAGAGGCATCAATTTCCATGATGAAGATGAACATGGTGAATCAATAACTTGGAGAAACTTGAAAGAAAAATGACTGTACCGCCGAGCGAAAGAGACACACACACATGACAAGACAAAACACGACGCGTTTCGACCTCTTTGGTCTTCTTCACTCTAACAACCAGACCACGTTGAGAAGAAGATATGAGGAGAGTGGGGGAAAAAAAGCCAGCGATAGTTCTCCAAAGGCCAACATGCCACACACCTGGATGAGAAGAAGGAAGATCAAGCCATTAAGAGACCGCCCCTAACCAAACAACTACTGGCGTCACTTCAAAATCAACTGGGAGAAGACTTGGGGGAGAACTGGGGCAGATTCCGTGTGGGACTTTTCAAGAGCAGGTGCAGATCAATGTGGATTGCGCAACAGCCAATGGCTTGTGAAGATTTCTGAGTTTTACGCCGATGTGTGTGTGTGTGTGTGTGTTGTGTGTGTGTGTGTGTGTGTGCGTGTGTGCGTGTGTGTGTGTGTGTGTGATATCTCACTGACTGTGTGGTCTGACGGCTATAGCATCATGACCCAGCAGGTGTTGGTTCAGGGCGTGTGCCTCCGGCACTGCTGACACATAGTGACACCTGTTGGACTGTGTCGCTGACACACACTGTGTGTGTGTGTGTGTGTGTGTGTGTGTGTGTGTGTGTGTGTGTGTGTGTGTGTGTGTGTGTGCTCATCAGTGGGGTAATGCTAGCGTGTTAAAGGGTATCTCACCCATTTTTACAAATCTGTGCATGTTTATATCATGTACTATCTGTGTCGTGCGTATGTGTGTACCTGTACATAATATGGTCAACCTGTAAAATGTCGAACTGCCTGGAAAGAAACACAAGCGTCTGATGGCGAGGGAGGTGGTACTGTACAAGGAGCTGTAGGTTCAAACTGGAACGGCTGAACTCCATACACTTCAGTGAAAATTTCACGTTCGATGTCCTCTTCGTTGGAACTTGACTCGTAGCTGGGAGCATCTGCCATTATCGCCGGAAAATAGTTGAGTTTTACGTCCTCATAGCGAAAGCTTTTAAGGACATGTCTTTCATTCACGGTGGTCTTGGCATTTATACGTCACTTGCGGAATCCCCGACTCTCGTCTCTTGCCGTACTGTGCTCGGCAATCTCCGTGGCGAGTCACGATTTGGCTACTTGCACGGCCCGAAACACGGATAGAAGTGAGTTCTAGAAGAAAAGTAACGCGTACATCGAAACACGCTCGATCATACTTTTGAACAACCCAAACATACTATTTAGGGGTGAGAACCCCTTTAATTAGAGAGTCCACAGACATGTCTTTGTGAGATCTCTCTCTCTCTCTCTCAGTCTTACACACACACACACACACACACACACACACACACACACACACACACACACACACACACACACACACATGCACATGCACAGAAACACAGAGATTCTCTCTCTCTCTCTCTCTCTCTCTCTCTCTCTCTCTCTCTCTCTCTCTCTGAGGGACTTGGCACAACAATATCCACACAAAAAAGGAGTTTTAATTCTCTCCCTTAAACGAACAGCAAAGCCCC
>JAFLJL010014861.1:42500-47719 GCA_018398815.1 Conus ventricosus | reverse complement strand
ATTTCACCTACCGCTATTGACTTGTTTGTTTGTTGTTTGCTTAGAACACAATCCAATTGGTAAATCTTTATAGTTTTTTTCCCCAGTACCAGTCATAGTGTTCTCATGCAATGACATGAAGTTTTTCCAGTCCTGCTACAAAATAACACATAGTTATATCATATATAATTCACATGCTCTGACTTACAACTTTTAATTTGATTAGAAGACAGTCCTTCTTGTGGAAAGACGTAAAACTAATGATGCGTACACACACACACACACACACACACACACACACACACACAACACACACACACACACCACGCACGCACACACGCACGCACGCACACACACACCACACACACACACACACACACACACACACACACACACCAGCACGCACGCACGCACGCACGCACGCACGCACGCACGCACACACGCACCACACACACACACACACACACACACTCACACACACACACCACACACACACACACACACACACACACACACACACACACACACACTCCACACACACACACTTGATTAGACCCACAGTGTGCATGCAACAATTAAAGTCAACATCATTGTTATGCAATTGATGTCGATGGGTGCGAGTACGAATGCAGGTCATGTGTAGTGTATGTGAGAGGCCTGACCAGCCATGTGGCCGTACAGATTATATGCAGGACAAGGAGTGTGGGGGAGGGGGGGGGGGGGTGTAGGTGTGGGCGTGGCATCCCATAATATTGCTCAGGAACAAAGAGCTGGGCGGGAATTGGATAGCCACGGTCAGTTTCCGTGGTGTCACTCCATGTGTCTGGGTTTGCTATCAGTGTGTTGGTGTGTGTTGTGTGTGTGTGTGTGTGTGTGTGTGTGTGTGTGTGTGTGGTGTGTGTACAGAGAGGGACACAGAGAAAGAGAGAGTTATTTTGTGTGTGCGTGCGTGCGTGCGTGGTGTGTGTGGTGTGTGTTTGTGTGTGTATGTGCGTGTGTGTTTGTATGTGCGCGAACAGCCCTGATGTGGCCCTTTGCGGTCGGCTGGGCTATAAGCAACATTATCTTATCTTATCTTGTATGTGCGCGTCTGTGTCTCTGGATACGAGTCAGTGAACATATGTATGTTGTTAATACCACACACACGCTAGCGCGCGCCCATACGCATGTTCTCTCTCTCTGTAACACACACACTCTCTCTCTCTCTCTCCTCTCTCTCTCTCTCTCTCTCCTCTCTCTCTCTCTCTCTCACACACACACACCACACACAACACACACACACACACACACACACAATGGTTGTCTAATATCACATAGTTTGTGAAAAGACATAAAATTAAAGTACTACTATACTATACTACTACTACACACACATGGTGGTATTTTTTTTATTTATTTTTTATTTATTTTTTTTTTTGGGTGGGGGGGGGGGGGGGGGCAGGAGAAAATTTATTACTATGCTCCGCCTCCATTCTGCTGGGTTTGGTTGTTGTTGTTGTTGTTGTTGTTTGTTTGGTTGGTTGCTGTTTTTTTTAAAATATTTTTTAAAACAATCATGATACAAGCTTATTGCAAAACGACTTGATAATTAGGCAGCCCCGGTCTCCTAGACATCTAGTCAAGCTTCCTTATATCCCGTGCTCATGCTAACTATTGTTCACACATTTCAGCATAACGTTTTCGTTCCTTTTAAGCAACATGGGACTACTTTTTTTTTTTTTTTTGTGTGCATCACTTTTATCGATTCACAAACATTCAAAGCGACGATGCCACAATGAAATGATGATGATACAGAATAGACCAAATTTAATAGAGTACCAAGAAACGTTTTACACTAAACAAGACAATCCATGACGTTGTCACCAGTACCTGATTCCACCAGCCACCCCCCCCCCACACCCCCCCCCCCCCCCCCCCCCCCCCCCCCCCCCCCCCCCCGATACTTAATAATAATAACAATAATGAATACTTATATAGCGCCTATTCTCGGCTAGAGACCAAGCTCTAAGCGCTTTACAATCAACACTCGTTTACACAACGGGCTGCCAACCTGGGTAGTGCCGACTGAAGAGCTGCCAGCTGGCGCTTCATTCAGTCGTTTCCGTGTGATCCAGTGCATATCATTCAATATCGTTTTCTCAGTTTCCTTACTTCCTTCATTCTTTCCATTTCTCACGCAGGGTGCATGCTATGTGTGTGAACGAACGCATAGCATCTTGCACACGCGTAAAATCCCATCACCAACTCTCGGAAGAGTAGGCCAGTTTGGCCGTTGGTAAGGATGACACGTTACACATAGCATGCACATTCCCCGAAGCTGCAGTATGGCTGCCTTATTCGCGGGATGAAAAAACGGTCATACACACAAAACTCCACCCCCGTCGCTGGGTAGGTGGGATCAATCTTTGCCTGTATATGCAGGGAGTGTCGGCAGGAGTGTCAGCCTGCGTACTCAGAGAATCCAGGTTTTCAAATAGTGTGTAATATCGAAACGCCCAAAAAGGTTAATATGACGCTCTCCTAACAAATGATACGTCATATCCGCGCCCTAGGACTGCTTAATTGGGAATGACGTACAGGATATACGTAAGGTCGGGAAACTTCACAGAATCAAATAAGAAGACTAAGAATAGCCAAACTATGTCGAATTGGAACCTGACAAATAGGCCCAGTGCCAGACATCTGCATTTGCTGAGATGTCACACACGCACACACACACACACACACACACACACACACACACACACACACACACACACACACACACATCTCTTCTCTCTCTCTCTCTCTCTCTCTCTCTCTCTCTCTCTCTCTCTCTCTCTTCTCTCTCTCCCCTCTTGTCTCTTTCTCTGTCTGTCTTCATCTGTCTCTGTCTGTCTCTCGCTCTCTCTCTCTTTCTCTCTCTCTCTGTCTGTACTAAACATATCACTACACACGAGTCAAGATAGGATATTAGCGCTGGCACGAGTCAACTAGATCTAACACACTATCGACCTCGCCAGCAAAGACCGCCACCTGGCGGACGTTGATCTCCACGAGTTGTCGACCCGGAAAATATTGTTACAGGACTGGTTTCAAAATAGATCGCAGCGGAGAAAATGACGTCACGAGCTTTTGACGAAGTACTTACTGAAATACTGGACAGCAGTGGAGATTGTTGGACTAAACATAGCACTACAGGGGGGGGGGGGGGGGGGGGGGGGGGGGGGGGCGGAATAGCTCAGTTGGTAGAGCGTCGGACTCGTGATCCTGAGGTTACAGGTTCGAATTTCGGTACAAGGGGATTTTTCCCTCGGAGTTAACATTGTTTCTGACTCCATTCCCCATACAGTCCTTCGAATGAGACTACAAACCGAGGTTCCGTGTGTGAATGCATGCACAACATCTTGCACACACGTAAAATCCCATCACCAACTTTCGGAAGAGAAGGCCAGTTTGGCCGTTGGTATGGATGACACGTTACACATAGCATGAACCTTCCCGAAGTTGGAGTATGGCTGCCTTCATGGCGGGATAAAAAAAAAAAAACGGTCATACACACCAAAGTGTCAGCATCTTCAACTTGATGAAGGTGGACACACAAAGAAAGAAGAAAAGTACACGTCCTTAGCAGGCCTACCATCGATTTTCACGATAAGCGCTAAGTAGTTGTCAAAAATTAACTGCAGCGGTCTCAAACGAATCGATGCAAAACACGACGAATCCGAAAAACTACCGTAGTAGCGTGGCTGACGTCTTGTTGACTAGCGAGACAAACTTTCATTTAGATATGACGTAAAGAGAGCATCATGTTATCCACACTGAGACCAGTGCATTCTCAGCATTCAGCAGAAACAAATATATAACCTAGGCCCCGTAAATGAGGCGGGGGGGGGGGGAGAGAGAGAGAGAGAGAGAGAGAGAGAGAGAGAGAGAGAGAGAGAGAGAGAGAAGAGAGAGAGAGAGAGAGAGAGAGGAGAGGAGAGCGAGAGAGAGAGAGAGGAGAAACAGACAGACAGACAGACAGACAGACAGAGACAGAGAGAGACACACAGAGAGAGAGACAGAGAGAGGAGAGAAGAGAGAGAGAGAGAGAGAGAGAGAGAGAGAGAGAGAGAGAGAGAGAGAGAGACAGACAGAGAGAGACAGACAGACAGACACAGAGAGTGAGCATTCACCAAAAACAAATATATAAGCCCTGTGAGATAGGGAAACACACACACACACACACACACACACACACACACACACACACACACACACACACACACACACACACACACACAATACACACACGCACGCACACACGCACACACACGGAGAGAGAGAGAGAGAGAGAGGAGAGAGAGAGAGAGAGAGAGAGAGAGAGAGGAGAGAGAGAGAGAGGTATTTTCCGAAAACAAATATATAGGCCCCTTTATGTCGGAGAGAGAGAGAGAGAGAGGAGAGAGAGAGAGAGAGGAGAGAAGAGAGAGAGAGAGAGAGAGAGAGAGGAGAGAGAGAGAGAGAGAGAGAGAGAGAGAGAGGACAGACAGACACAGACAGACAGACAGACAGACAGACAGAATAAATGTCTTCAAATATGCCTGCTGTGTATGATCGAATTCCCAGAACGTTATTACGATTCTCTTCGAATGCTGCGTCAGAACTGCGCGTGGCAAGGCACGCGCCGCTGCGATGATGTAAAGGACACACTGTCTGGAAGCGTCCAGCAATCAGATAAGCGGGCTAAAAATAACAACACCGCGTGCATCAGACGCAGGGCAGTGCGTGTGGTGCCAGACTTTTGCATGCTGACACGTAACACACACACACACACACACACACACACACACAACACACACACACACACACACACACACACACACACACACACACACACACATCACACACACACACCACACACACACACACACACACACACACACACACACACACACACATACACACACACACACACACACACACACACACACACACACACACACACACCTCTTTCTCTCTCTATTATCCATGACCTTAGAATGAAATTCATAAAGTCAAAGTATTATTCTGACCCTTGTATTTTCAGAGTAAAATTACTCCTAGCGTCAAGAAATAAAGACATTCTCTCCAAGCTTGTACGTACATTTATGAAGCTCAAAAAAGGTGCCTTACTGTGTATTCTTAATATCATTGTATGATGCATATGTACCTGCTTTCTTTTTCATTTTTTTTTCATGATGATAATTGATATCATATACATTATGGGTACCATCCCT
>JAFLJL010014861.1:20000-25000 GCA_018398815.1 Conus ventricosus | reverse complement strand
TCTCTGCCCTTCTCTCCTGCAGAGCCCCACTCAGAACCTCTCTCTCCCTCTCTCTCTGTTCGTTCTTCCCCTCGTTCTCTCCTCTCTTCATCTCTCTGCCTTTTCCCTCGTGCAGAGACTACACCTAAACCTCCTCATCTCTCTGTCTCTGTTCGTTCTCATCTCCCTGCCTTCCTGTAGGCGGGCCTACTCTCCGAATCCCCCCTCTCTCTCTCTTGTCTGTTCGTCTTTTTCTCCTCCTCCCTTCTCTCTCCCTCACACATTCCTTTATGCTCAAACCCCCGTGTCCAAGGGCCAGTACCATTGGTCAGTATTTTTACCGCCCTGACACCGAAGTTACCCCCCTCTAATTCCATTGGATGTTCAAATCATGACGTCCCGTCTACACGCCTTACTCTCTGTGGTGGTCAATGGTCATTTAATTGTTTAGCTAGATTTCACCCCCACCACACACTACCTTCTCCTCTCCTTTCCTGCTTTAACCTGCGACGTCCGACTAACAATGACGTTGGTTCCACAAATTGGCGGATAAGGCTGGCCAGGCACTGAGGCCCGTCTGGGCAGACATCGAGGCGTCGGTCAAAAGCCCTTAGTCGTTTGGGGGGAAACAGAACGTCTTGTGGAGCCTCTCCCTATGCTTAATTGGCCGGACCCGACCTGTGGGCCCGTCTTTCTGACGCCTGAATGTTTGAGTTTGGACTTATGTCCAGTTGGAGTGGCCGACGATGACCACACTTCGGTTGTGTTGAATTTTGACCGTGACAATTTCCCCCTTGCAAAAGGACTATGCACCGCATTGTCTCAAAACAAACGGTACAAAAAAGGACAACAACCGAATTTGCTGACACACAGTACACGCGCAAAGTTTAAAAAAAAATACTTTACAACAAGGGTTTTTAAGTTATAAAATATTATCATTAGTGAATACCACTCCAAAGGTTATCATTGACGTGCGCTCTTGCGTTATTTCAACTCATTTTATAACGGGCCTCTGTGCGCACCTATGCAAATTCCCCTACTGCGGATTTGCCATATCTTTCTTCACAATTCTTTGAAAAGCACAATATAATATGATCACGATCCATGACACTTCACTGAGGAATCTCCGTCCTCACTTATTGCAAATAATGCATACTACACAAGCGACTGTTTGCTCCAAGCATAAATACATTCACATGAACAAGTCTCACAAGAAAATATGAACAAGTCTACACAAAAAAAAATATGAAACCCTAGCCAACTGGGAATGAACCCATATTCCAATCAACATAACTGTGATCAAAACATATTATCAACAAAGCACCCGGATATGAATGACTTCCCCTGAGTTGCAGCTTGCTAGACTACGCGACTTAAATAGTCAGCTCCCACATTCTGTTTGACCTGGGTTTTACTGCACTCGGTACCTGTAGGGCTGCAGTGCCCTTGCCCAAGCAGAACCCCGCTGTTTTTCAGCTGTGCCTCTTGCAGGAATTTGAGTGGTTGGTGATCTGTCTCTATCACGAACTCTTTCCCCTACAAGTATTTGTGGAACTTCTGCACGGCCCACCGACAAACTAAACACTCCTTCTTACGTTGCGTACCCTTCTTCACACTTTGTCAACTTCCCGCTAGCATATCTCACAGGAAAATCGACCCCTTCATGCTCCTGTAACAATACTGCACCTATCCCCCCAACCTGATGCATCTGTCCGCAAAAAAAAATGGTTTGGACTTTTCTGGTAGCTTCAAGATGGGACGGGAAAATAGTCTTTCCAACACCGTCTGCAGTGTTTCTCTGCAGCGTCTGACCATTCGACCACTGCGGTTTCCCTGCCTTGGGCCAAATCACTGAGGGGCTCGTGATTGTGCGAAATTGGGAAACAAACTCCCTATAGAAAACCCCAAAAAACCTAGCAGACTCCCGACTTCTGTTTTGGTCTTTGGGCTCTCTGAATTCATATCTTCTCCACCCTTTCCCCTTTCTGGCTGCTTTGTGTCGCCTCTGACAACAAAACCTAGGAACTCCTTTCTGTCTAGCCTTCATACAGTGACACATCCCTGTATGACTCTTCTGGAAACTTAGGCAACAAAATCTCCCCTTCTTCTGCTGGGTCTCCTTCACCTCATCAATGATTGCTGCTGCGCCTATGTGCTGAGTCTCACGCTGTATATATTTGCGGAGGAAATTTTGCATTGGAAAAGTTTTGGTTTCCCATTCACATCAATTCGGTAATCCCGACCGACCTTTTCAGTGATGGTGAATGGTCCTTTCCAATGCATCAGCAGCTTGTTGTGACCCGTGGGAAGCAGTAAACCCGGACTTGATCTCCCACTGGGCGGGATTGCTTCCTCACCTTCCTGTCATATTGCTTTTCTGATGACCCTAGCCTTCTGCAACCTTTCCTTTGCAACCTTACACGTCTCATACCTGTGCCCCCCTTTGGAACGGGCGAGATTGGGCCATCAGATCAACGGCCACTCTCCTGGGAAAGGTGTGTCAATTAAAGGGGGATGTTTAAGAGGGGGCCTTCCTCTTCACCCCTCTTGTGGCTGACCTTTGACACAAAACAATGACATGCAGAACCGCTTTATGTCTGCCATTGCCCCTGGCCAATGAAAATCATCAAAGACTCGGTCAGCGTTTTACCGGTGCCGAGATGACTCGCCATGAGCGACTCGTGCCCCACTGACATGACAGTGTCACGATAACATGCTGGTACCTCTAACTGAGTGGTCACCTTACCTGTCTTCCCCTTGGTGAACACTCGGTACAACAGCCCGCCTTTCACAAGAAATTCTGTCTCACCTCCTCTAACCTCCTGTTTCTCTCCACCTCTTGCCAACTCCCAAGACTTCACGAGCGAAGGGTCTTGTTCCTGCGCTGCCCTAAACTCATCAGGCGACACATCTATGCCCGACTTCCTTCCTGGAACAACTAACGGTTTAACAACCTTTTCCTCCTTCTTGCTCCGTGTCTGAACTGCTGCCCCTGTAGCAGTCAACAACTCAGGATCCCCTGGATCCTTGCCCCTGGAATATTTCCAATGATCAAATCATGAAGGGGTTTGTCCATCACCAACGCAGACAACTCGCCTGAGAAGTAAGGGGTACGTACTTCTATCTTAGCAACTGGAAACTCCCTCACAGTGCCATCGATTAGAGTACAGGTCTGGATTTGCCCTGTCAAATCCCCTTTATCGACCAGCGTTGTTCGTACTACCCCGCATGAACAACCAGTGTCTCGTAACACTTTCACCCTCTGCTGGCCAATCCACCCTTCTTCCACTGGTAACGAACCACTCAGCCTAGTGCCCTCCATCCCTGACACTGACTGCTGTCCAGTGCTAGCCATAGGCTGCACTCCACCCTCTTCAGACTGAATCCCTTTTGGTTCCACTGCAGGTCGTTTCCCTTGACGACCCTTATCCACCTCTTGCAAGGCTGCTGCCTTCTGGAACCTCATGCGACAGTCCCTCGCCACATGTCCCTTCTTGTGACAAATGAAACACCTAATGTCCCTTTGCCCTTCCTTCTGCCCCACCACTGGGTTTGCAGACTTTGCAGAAAACTCCCCTGGTCTCCTTGCACTCTTCTCACCTGTGCCTAGCACTGTCTTTTCCTGCACCTTAGTGCCCAAACGTGCCTCTCTATACACCTCTGCGAACTTCAGCAACTCTCCTGCTGTCTCTGGCTGTCTTCTTTCAAATGTATGGTTAACTCAGGGCCGCAACCTGACAAAATCTGTTCTTTCATAACTAGCTCTTTCAATTCAGCGAACTCCTTCTTCGTACCACTCAACTCTAATTGTTGTTCAATAGGGGTGTTCTTTTCTTCCGCCATTATATCTCTTTTTTTTTTTTTTGAACAGATTTTATTACTACGACAGCCAAACTGGTGGTTTCCGACACGAGTGACGTAATAGCACAATCCTATGAATGATATATTAGCTTGGGCAACGTAATTAGTTTTTATAAGACGCCCAGCGCCTGACCCAACTATGAGAGCGAATTATAGGAAATCTGTGCGAAATGAGTACTCTGGGGCTGAAATGCCAAGCCTAGTATTAACTATCTTGGAAGCAATGCCAAGCCTAGTATTTAACTATCTTGGGAACATACAGTAAGACAACCCTTGTCTTAGGATTACAATACTTGAATCCCACCCAGCTTCCTCTCTGAGAAGTTGAACAATTATAATAAATGGGCCAGAATATCCTGGCAAGTTCGCCAATAAATTGTCAACCTCGGTGTAATGTCAGTGGAGGAAGGACTAGCGCACAGCCCAAACACACTCACAGCTTGCTTACGATCTCATTCATATATCATGCATTCGTCACATCAAACCACTAGTAAAGTCTATAACTTTATTACACATGATCATAGAACGAAACATCAATGCATATGGAATCAAATGAAATAAAACATTCTCTCTTTCCTGAACTTCACAAAATCATTTATCTAAAACATCATTAACTAACCGGGTATAAACAGATTTCTACTTTACCTGGCCAGGTGATCTTAACTATTCACGAATCACTGTCTTTTCTTTTCTTTTCTTTTTCTTTTCACTGTCACTTTCACAACACGACACAACTGCCGGCACTGGTGTTGGTCTGATGGCGCCTGGTCAGGTGAGACTGTTGGCGTTGGTCTGTGGTTCTGCTTGGCGAAGTGACGCTGCCAGGTATGAGGTCGAACCCCGGTTAGGGTAGAACAGTGACTATCAACATCGATTGTTCTCCTTTCTTTCTTCCTGCATTAACGCATTGCACTCTCTCTCTCTCTCTCTCTTCTAGTCTGCTCTTATCAAATGGACATGGTTGCTTTTCTTTTCTTTTTTCTTTTCTTTCTTTTCTTCTTCATAAATTAGCAACTCTCTCTCTCTCTCCACATCTCTCCTCAGTCCTTCCTCTGCAGACTATCTCATGCTAATCTCTCAACTTGGTTCTCTTCTCTCCTCCCCTCATCTCTCTCTCTCTCTGCCCTTCTCCCCTGCAGAGCTCCACTCAGAACCTCTCT
>JAFLJL010014861.1:0-10000 GCA_018398815.1 Conus ventricosus | reverse complement strand
TCTTAATCACAAACAATCTTTAAATACATGACCTTCCCCTTGGTTGACGTCACATTCCAGGCTTCTGCACTCACCCCTATCTTTGCGCCAGTAGAAAGGCCCCAAATAGTCCCATTCCTTGGATTTTAATGTCTGCTGGAACCCCCTGGCCTGTACCTGATGGCCATAGGAAAGTGTCAACCTCGGGGTATGTCAGTGGAGGAAGGACTAGCGCACAGCCCAAACACACTCACAGCTTGCTTACAATCTCATTCATATATCATGCATTCGTCACATCAAACCACTAGTAAAGTCTATAACTTTACTACACATGATCATAGAAAGAAGCATCAATGCATATGGAATCAAACAAAAAACATTCTCTCTTTCCTTGAACTTCACAAAACCATTTATCTAAATCATCATTTAACTAACCTGGTATAAACAGATTTCTACTTACCTGGCCAGGTGATCTTATACTATTCACGAATCACTGTCTTCTCTTTTTTTTTTTCTTTGTTTCTTTTCACTGTCACTTTCACAAGCACAACACAACTGCTGGCACTGGTCAGGTTAGACTGCTGGCACTGTCAGGTTAGACCGCTGCGTTGGTCAGGTTAGACCGCTGGCGTTGGTCAGGTTAGACTACTGCTGAAAGTGGCGCTGCCAGTATGAGTGTCGAACCCCGTTCAGATGGAACAGTGACTATTAGACATCGATCTGTTCTCCTTTCTTTCTTCCTGCATTAACGCATTGCACTCTCTCTCTCTCTCTTCTAGTCTGCTCTATCAAATGGACATGGTTGCTTTTCTTTCTTTTCCTTTTTCTTTCTTTTTCTCTTTCATCAGTTAGTAACTCTCTCTCTCACTCAACATCTCTTCTAGTCCTCCCTCTGCAGACTTTATCTGGTGCTAATGCCTCCACTTGGTTCTCTTCACTCCTCCCCTCATCTCTCTGCTCTTCTCTCCTGCAGAGCTTACACCCAGAACCTCTTCCTCTCTCTGTCTGTCTGTTCCCCCCTCACTCACGCATTCCTATCTTATCCTAAAAACCCATCTGTCAAAGGACGAGTACCATTGGTCAGTATTTTCGCGCCTTCATTCTGAGTTGCCATCCCTCTAATTCCATTGGATAATTCAAATCATGACAGTCACGCCTACCCGCCTTACTCTCTGTGGTGGTCAATGGTCATTTAATTAATTAGCTCGATTTTACCCCCCACCCACACAATAGCTTCCCCCTCTCCCTTTCCGGCGACGTTGACTTAATTGTGGGCACTGGTCCTACAAATTGGCCGGATGAGTCTGATCCAAGCGTCGAGACTCGTCTAACCAACATCGAGGCGTCGGTCAAGCTACTTAGTCTGTCTGGCTGGACAGACCATCTCCGTGGAGATTAGGATTAGCCTCCTTGCTGTGCCCAAATTGGCTGAGGCGATGCTTGAAGGCGTCGGCCCGACATATGAGCCGTCTACCTGGCGCTCAGAATATTTGAGTTTGAGCTTATGCCCATTGAGCTAGCTGGGACTGACCACGAATTCGTTGTTTTATTTTTGTCCGTGACAATTTCCCCCTTGCAAAAGACTATGCTCCACATTGTCTCAAAACAACGGTACAAAAAAGACAACAACCCGAATTTGCTGACACACAGCTACACGTGCAAAGTTTTGGAAAATACTTTACAACAAACTGGTTTATTAATTTATAAAAATATCATAGTGAATATCACCCCAATGAGTTATCATTGACGTGCGCTCTTGCGTTATTTTCAACTCATTTTATAACATACCTCTGTGCGCACTTATGCAATTCCCCTACCTGCGATTTGCCACATCTCCTCTTCGCAGCTATTATGAAAAGCACAATCTAATATGACAACGATCCATGACACCTCACTGAGGAATCTCCATCCTCACTTATCGCAAACAGTGCATTACTACACAGCGACTGTATGCTCCAAACATAACTACATTTACATAAACAAATCTCACAAAGAAAATATGAACAAGTCTCACACAAAATATATGAACCATAGCCAACTGGAATGAACCCATATCCACTCAACATAACTGTAATCAACACATATTATCAACAAAGCACCCCGTATGACTGACTTCCTCTGAGTTGCAGCTTGCTAGACTACACGGCTTAAATAGTCAGCTCCGACATTCTGTCGACCTGGAATGTACTGCACTCGATACCTGTAGGCTGCAGTGCCATTGCCCAGTGCAGAACCCTGCTGTTTTTCAACTGGCGCCTCCTGCAGGAATTTGAGTGGTTGATGATCATCTCTATCACGAACTCTTTCCCATACAAGTATTTGTGGAATTCTGCACGGCCCACACAACGGCTAAACACTCTTCTCTACAGTTGCGTACCCTTCTCACACTTTGTCAACTTCCTGCTAGCATACCTCACAGGAAACTCCGACCCCTTCATGCTCCTGCAACAATACTGCACCTATCCCACCACCTGATGCATCTGTACGCAACAGAAATGGTTTTAGACATATCAGGTAGCTTCAAGATGGACGGGAGCCTAGTCGTTCTAGCACCATCTGCAGTGCTTGCTCTGCACGTCTGACCATTCGACCACTGCAGTTTCCCTGCCTTGACCAAATCACTGAGAGGACTCGTGATTGCTGCGAAATTTGGCACAAACTCCTGTAGAAACCAATAAAACCTAGCAGACTCCTGACTTCTGTTTTGGTCTTTGGCCTCTCTGAATTCATCATCTTCTCCACCTTTCCCTTTTCTGGCTGCTTTGTGTCGCCTCCAACAACAAAACCTAGGAACTCCGGGCTTGGAAAACCAACCTGGCACTTTGTAGGTCTGGCTGTGAGATTGGCTTGTCTCAGCCTCTCCAAAACTGCTCCTAGCTGCTTCATATGCCTCCTCCCATGTCTCAGATGCTATCAGAATGTCATCCATGAAATTCACTACAACCTTCCAAACCCGTCAATAACTTCCTCATCATCCCAAGAAAACTGCAGGTGCGTTGACCATGCCAAAAGGAAGTACTCGCCACTGGTATATGCCCCATGGGAGTGGAGAATGCTGTGACTTCCTTTGAGTCCTCACTCAAGGCAATCTGCCAATATCCCTTGCTCAATCTATTCTGGTGAAATATTTGCTCTTGCTTGTGGCGACCTGAGCGAAGAGGTCCTCCACGTTCGGTATGACTTCTGCATCGACCTTGGTGACACTGTCAGACGCCTATAGTCAACACAGAATCGATGCTCACCTGACTTTTTCCTCACTAGGACGACGGTGCACTATACGATGATTTGGACGGTTCGATCACCCCAAGGTCCAACCATCTTTTCCACCTCCTCCTCGACCACTTGCCTGTGGCATACGGACCGGTAGGCTTTCACATGTACGGGCTTTTGCGATGTTAACTCCACCACGTACATGTCTCTAGAGTTGTCCCTGCCTGTTTATCAGTCAGGGACGCACTATACTGTTTTAGGAGCCCCCTAACTTCCTCCTGTCTCCTACTGCCTAGCCCTTCATACAGTGACACATCCCTGTATGATTCTTCTCCTGGAAACTCAGGCAACAAAATCTCCCCTTCTTCTGCTGGTCTCCTTCACCTCCATCAATGATGCGCTGCGCCTATGTCTGAGTCTCACACTGAATTATATTGCGGAGCAAATTCGCATGGAAAAGTTTTGGTTTTCCATTCACATCAATTCGGTAGTCCTGATCTACCTTTTCAACGATGGTGAATGGTCCTTTCCAATGCATCAGCAGCTTGTTGTGATCCGTGGAAGCAGTAACAGGACTTGATCTCCCACCTTGAGGAATTGCTTCCTCACCTTCCTGTCATATTGCTCTTCTGAACGACCCTAGCCTCCTGCAAGCTCTCCCTTGCAACCTTACAGTCTCCTCTAGCCTATTGCGTAGGTCCACCACGTACTGATAAGTGGTTTTAACCTCTTCTGACTCCTGTTCTCCGGACCACAGCTCTTTGAGAATACACACTGGTCCCCTGACTGTCCGCCCATACAGCAGCTCAAATGGCGAAAAGCCTGTGCTCTCCTGAGGGGCTTCCGGTAGGCGAACAGTGCCGCTGGAATGTAGCGGTCCCAATCTGCTGGCCTTCCTCACAGAGCTCTTTAAGATGCCCTTCAGCACACACCATGAATCTTTCCACCAAGCCATTGCATTGTGGATGGTATGGGGTAGTGAGAAGCTGTGTGATCCCTAGCAGCCTGTTGACCTCCTCATCACGCCTGAGGTGAACTGTGACCCTCTGTCACTGAGAATTTGTGACGGCACACCCACGCGAGAAAAGATGTCTACCAGCCCTTCACGACCTGTTGCGTATCTACGCTTTCAAGCAACTGCTTCTGGTATCTGGTCGCGTAGTCCACGAGCGTCAACACATACCTGGCCCACCTTTGGAACAGGGCGCGATTGGGCCAATCAGATCAACAGCCACCCTCCTGAATGGTGTTTCAATTAAAGGAGGCTGTTTAAGAGGCACCTTCCTCTTCACCCCTCTTGTGGCTGACCTTTGACACACGTCACATGACATGCAGAAACGCTTGATGTCTGCCATTGCCCCTGGCCAATGAAAATCATCAAAGATTCGGTCAGCTGTTTTGCTGGTGCCGAGATGACCCCCCATGAGCGACTCGTGACCCACTGACATGACAGTGTCACGATAACATGCTGGTACCTCTAACTGAGTTTGTCACCTTACCTGTCTTCCCCTTGGGGAACACTCGGTACAACAGCCCGCCTTTCACAAGAAATTCTGTCTCACCTCCTCTAACCACCTGTTCTATCCACCCTCTGCCAACTCCCCAGACTTCACGAGCGAAGGTCTTGTTCCTGCGCTGCCCTAAACTCAATCAGGCGACACATCTATGCCTGACTTCCTTGCTGGAACGACTAACGTTTATCAACCTTTTCCTCCTTCTTGCTCCGTGTTTGAACTGCTGCCCCTGTAGCAGTCAACAACTCAGGATCCCCTGGATCCCTTGCACCTGGAATATTTCCAATGATCAAATCATGAAGGGTTTCTCCATCACCAGCGCAGACAACCTCGCCTGAGAAGTAAGGGGTACGTAACTTCTATCTTAGCAACTGGAAACTCCCTCACAGTGCCATCGATTAGAGTACAGGTCTGGATTTGCCCTGTCAAATCCCCTTTCTTGACCATCGTTGTTCTTACCACACCACATGAACAACCAGTGTCTCGTAACACTTTCATCACCCTCTGCTGGCCAATCCACCCTTCTTCCACTGTAACGAACCACTCAGCCTAGTGCCCTACCATCCCTGACACTGACTGCTGTCCAGTGCTAGCCATAGGCCGCACTCCACCCTCTTCAGACTGGATCCCTTTTGGTTCCACTGCAGGTCGTTTCCCCTGGTGACCCTTATCAACCTCTTGCAAGGCTGCTGCCTTCTGGAACCTCATGCGACAATCCCACGCCACATGTCCCTTCATGTGACAAATGAAACACCTATTGTCCCTTTGTCCTCCTTTCTTTGCCCCACCACTGGGTTTGCAGACTGTGCAGAAAACTCCCCTAGTCTCCTTGCACTCTTCTCACCTGTGCCTGGCACCTGTTTCTCCTGCACCTTAGTGCCCAAACGTGCCTCTCTATACACCTCTGCTAACTTCAGCAACCTCCTGCTGTCTCTGGCTGTCTCTCTTTCAAATGTATGGTTAACTCAGGGCCGCAACCTGACAAAATCTGTTCCTTCATAACCAGCTCTTTCAACTCAAGCGAACTCCTTCTCGTACCACTCAACTCTAACCATTTCTCAAAATAGTGATCTAAACGTGCACCATACTGAGTGTACGTTTCACCTGCTTGCAATCTAGCTGATCGAAATTTCTTCCTGAATCCCTCCTCTGTGAGGTCAAATCCCTTCATCAACGATTCCTTCACAGCACCAAAATCAGATTGTTGGTCTGCTGGTAACGCAGTGAAAATCTGCAATGCCTCACCCTCAATAGCGCTGACAAAATGACTGCCCACTCTTCTGAAGGCCAACCCTGACTGGTAGCAAACGTTTCGAAACGACTGATTATGCATCAATTGAATCTGTTCCTTCAGAGAATTTTGGCAACTTTGTCGGGGGCATAACTGGCACAGGGTCACTGGAAACTGAGCTACCATCCTCGTGGCCCCCTTTGTATTCTCATTCTCTCTAACTCTAATTGAATCCTCAATCGTTCTGTTTCCTGCTTAATCTTTCTGTTTCCTGCGCTGCGTTAGCCTGATTACTGTTAGCCTGTTTCCTTAATCTTTCTGTTTCCCTGCTCTGCTATTTCTCCCTGCAACACGGCGTCTTTCCACTCGTTCAATCTCTTTCCATCTTTTGTTGGGTTTCAACGAATGCTCGCAACTCTTCTCCCGAGTAGCCTAAATCACGAGCGACGCTCACAAGTTGTTCAATAGGGGTGTTCTTTTCGTCCCGCCATTATATCTTCTTTTTTTTTTTTTTGAAACAAGATTTTACTACTACGACAGCCAAACTGGTGGTTACCGACACGAGTGACGTAATAGCACAATCCTATGAATGAAATATTAGCTTGGGACAACGTAATTAGTTTTTTATAAGACGCCTAGCGCCTGACCCAACTATGAGAGCGAATTATAGGCAATCTGTGCGAAATAAGTACTCTGGGGCTGAAATGCCAAGCCTAGTATTAACTATCTTGGAAGCAATGCCAAGCCTAGTATTTAACTATCTTGGGAACATACAGCAAGACAACACCTGTCTTAGGATTACAACACTTGAATCCCACCCAGCTTCCTCTCTGAGAAGTTGAACAATTATAATAAATGGGCCAGAATATCCTGGCAGGCTCGCCAATAAATTGTCAACCTCAGGGTATGTCATTGGAGGAAGGACTAGCCACAGCCCAAACACACTCACAGCTTGCTTACAATCTCATTCATATATCATGCATTCGTCACATCAAACCACTAGTAAAGTCTAAACTTTACTACACATGATCATAGAAAGAAACATCAATGCATATGGAATCAAACAAATAAAACATTCTCTCTTTCCTTGAACTTCACAAAACCATTTATCTAAATCATCATTTAACTAACCCGGGTATAAACAGATTTCTACTTTACCTGGCCAGGTGATCTTATACTATTCACGAATCACTGTCTTCTCTTTTTTTTTCTTTGTTTCTTTTCACTGTCACTTTCACAAGCACAACACAACTGCTGGCACTGGTCAGGTTAGACTGCTGGCCCTGGTCAGGTTAGACCGCTGGCGTTGGTCAGGTTAGACCGCTGGCGTTGGTCAGGTTAGACTACTGCTGAAAGTGGCGCTGCCAGTATGAGGTCGAACCCCGGTTCAGATGGAACAGTGACTATTAGACATCGATCTGTTCTCCTTTCTTTCTTCCTGCATTAAACGCATTGCACTCTCTCTCTCTCTCTCTTCTTAGTCTGCTCTATCAAATGGACATGGTTGCTTTTCTTTTCTTTTCCTTTTTTCTTTCTTTTTCTCTTCATCAGTTAGCAACTCTCTCTCTCACTCAACATCTCTTCTTAGTCCTCCCTCTGCAGACTTTATCTGGTGCTAATGCCTCCACTTGGTTCTCTTCTCTCCTCCCCTCATCTCTCTGCTCTTCTCTCCTGCAGAGCTTACACCCAAACCTCTTCCTCTCTCTGTCTGTCTGTCCCCCCCTCACTCACACGCATTCCTATCTTATCCTAAAAACCCATCTGTCAAAGGACGAGTACCATTGGTCAGTATTTTCGCGCCTTCATTCTGAGGTTGCCTCCCTCTAATTCCATTGGATATTCAAATCATGACAGTCACGCCTACCCGCCTTACTCTCTGTGTGGTTAATGGTCATTAATTAATTAGCTCGATTTTACCCCCCACCACACAAATAGCTTCCCCCTCTCCCTTTCCGGCGACGTCGACTTAATTGTGGGCACTGGTCCTACAAATGCTGATGAGTCTGATCCAAGCGTCGAGACTCGTCTGACCAGACATCGAGGCGTCGGTCAAGCTACTTAGTCTGTCTGGCTGGACAGACCGTCTCCGTGGAGATAGGATTAGCCTCCTCGCTGTGCCCAAATTGGCTGAGGCGATGCTTGAAGGTGTCGGCTCGACATATGAGCCGTCTACCTGGCGCTCAGAATATTGAGTTTGAGCTTATGCCCAGTTGAGCTAGCTGGGACTGACCACGAATTCGGTTGTTTTATTTTGTCCATGACAGAAAGGAGAATCAACTTTCAGACACAATCAAAATTCGTAACACAATCTACCGGCACCAGTCTATAAATAAATACTCGAATCCTTACGCACGGCCTTGGCGCATTAATCTTCAGTGTGCGTAGCCGGGCAATGGAGGACATTGTTGTCAATATAAGAATGACGACAATCCGGTAATCTCTGTCTTTGATTTCCAATGAGGACGTTGCGCATGCTTGCTACATTTCACAGAAGAGCTTTCTCTAAGCATTTCACACGCACGCTGTCTTTGCGAAGACGAGCAAAGTTTCATCGGAGCTGTGAAAAGTTAGTCTTGCTGGCAACCAGACATTGAAAGTCACTCAGAGAAGAGAGAGAGAAGAGAGAGAGAGAGAGAGAAGTCAGTCAGTCAGTCAGTCAGATGGAGAGAGAGTCAGAGAGGCGGAGTCAGAGAGAGAGAGAGAGATAGAGTCAGTCAGTCAGTCAGTCAGATGGAGAGAGAGTCAGAGAGGCAGAGTCAGAGAGAGAGAGAGAGAGAGGGAGAGATAGAGTCAGTCAGTCAGTCAGTCAGATGGAGAGAGAGTCAGAGAGGCAGAGTCAGAGAGAGAGAGAGAGAGAGAGAGAGAGGGAGAGAAAATAGAGTCAGTCAGTCAGTCAGTCAGATGGAGAGAGAGAGAGTCAGAGAGGCAGAGTCAGAGAGAGAGAGAGAGAGAGAGAAGAGAGAGAGGAGAGAGAGAGAAGAGAGGGAGAGAGAGTCGTGGAGAGAGAGTCAGAGGCAGAGTCAGAGAAAGAGACAGAGAGAGAGAGATAGGGAGAGTCGTGGAGAGAAAGAGAAAGAGAGAGAGAGAGAGAGGGGAGAGTTAGAGAGAGAGAGAGTCAGAGCGAGCGAGAGTCACAGAGAGAGAGAGAGAGAGAGACAGAGACAGAGACAGAGACAGAGACAGAGACTGAGACAGAAAGGCTGACCGAGATAAACGAACAAAGAGTTAAGACGGACAGACAGACGCAGCAAACGAGTAAATGTAGAACCGGCCAATATGTTTGCCCACATGTTTTTGTTTTCTCTTTCTTCTTTGTTTCACGTAATATATCCTCCCCCCCCCCCCCCCCCCCCCCCCCCCCCCTCATTGTCATGTGCGACTTTTTCATGTGTGCAGTTCACAGCAGTTAGTTCAACATAAAGTGGGTCAATGACCGCTGGCCGCGTTACACTTACAGCCATCCCCACGCGCTTGTCACACAAGATTTTTATGTTTGTTCGTTTGTTTGTTCCCCCCCCCCCCCCCCCCCCCCCCCCGAGGCTTGTCAATTATCTGCCTCACCTCAGATCAGAAACAAACGTACAAAACATTTACGCCCGGCAGTCACGCACGTGCAACAGGTGTCCTTCGCCGCTTTTGTTGTTACAGGTGTAACGAGAAGTTTTAACTCCCCGAGTGGTTTAACTCCCAGGGAGTTAAACTGTTCATATGTAGATTTGAACTGCCTGGGAGTTAAACTAGAATATAAAAAAACTAACTCCTCTGTGTTTCAGTTTGACTTCAGGGGGGTTATTCTGACATACCACCAAAATGACTCCCACCACCCTCTCCCCGCACCTCGCTACCACCCATGCATCTTATATATCTTCGAAATCTCTCTCTCCTCTCTCTCTCTCTCTCTCCGACAACGACCACGATGGTTGAGACGTTTTAGCTGTTGCTGTTGCGGATGATGACAATGATGATGATGTTGATGGTGATGATGATGAACATTAATTCCCTTTCTCTACACTCTTTCAGAAAGACATGTGGGAATAGGTGAGTGGGAGTCATCTTAGTGATGATC
>JAFLJL010014860.1:62492-65705 GCA_018398815.1 Conus ventricosus | reverse complement strand
GTTTTTTGTCAAAAGATCATTATGCTCGATCTGCCTGTGCTGGAACCTAGCAAACACCAAACTAAGTGCGAATAGAGTCGTTTATTCGTTCTATTCCCGCCCTAGTTAGGCCCTTAGAAGTGTCTAAGATAAATGTTGTCATGCTGTTTTATGCTCTTGCTGTAGGGACCCGGGCTCAACAGTTTTGCCAAAAAGAAAGATATTGAAAGGAGGATGCCAGTCATAGTTATACTTTCTGTGCGTGCCCCGAAAATAAAGGTCGCCTAGGCCATGATTATGATCCAAACTTTTGTCTAAAGCCTGTCTTGATGTTAATATTGAATTCGTTACAGATCCTTTCAAAAGCCTTCATGTCTATTATGTTGCTAAGTGGATTAAATGGTTTGTCATTTGGTAATGGTGCTCGCAGTTCAGTCAAAATACGTCTGAAGGTGTAATAAAAATGAAATCTGTACACTGACCTCACCAAAGGATCATGGTGATTTAAATGATCACATACGCCACTCCACACCCCAGTTGATGCGCAAAACACAGCAAAGTTTAACTGGTTCTGATAAAACTGCATCGGATGACTAAACCACGCTTTCTTGATGTGGTCGTTTTCAATAGGGGGTTAAGATATCTGCTTAATGGAGTACTCACCTTTTTATGAAAAGAGGCAGTCTGGGTCACAGCAATGTCAAGAGTATCAGTTGCTATATTTTTTAAGATTGTAGTGCGGCCCAACAGAATATTTTGCATCAGTATATTTGAATGCACTCATTTTTAATTTGTTCAAAAAATGTTTGTAACAATAACAACTCAAGACCGCCCTTCGTTTTAGAACATGCTATTAATAACGAATGCGGGGCCAAAATGGTTGCGCTTCATGAAATATTTTACAAAGTCGTATGGTTAATATAAGTGAAGCCAGGGAGAATAATAAGGTTCTAAAAGTTAACAGAGCAGGGACCAAAATGAGCCAGTTAACAATACCTGATGGTTATACGGGTTTTGCTCACTAAAAGAAGCAATGAGTAACTTTGACATTACTCTCAAACTAACAATGCAAATCTAAAAACAATGTTAACATTTAAGCTTGAAGAAGAAGAAACATCTTACTTTTTTGATAGAGAGCTAGCTAAAATGTTAGGCTTTACAACTAGCAATTTACCCACTCATAGTTTTATTGCTGAAGCCAGACAAAACTACTTATGAGGGGGAAAATCCGCTCGATCTTGCATTACATTCATTACTCTATGTTCATTTGGATGAGCTGAGCACTGATGAAAACTTATATGATGGAAGGCCCTCAACTGTTTTAAGAGCTCTTCCGTCAGGGAAGCTGCATATTGCGATTATGAAATTATACAATTCCCTAATTTACAGTTTAAAAGATTAGTTTGTGGGAGGGTCGATCATTTAATATAAAAATCAAAGACAAAGCGGGAAAGTTGTGAAATGTGATAACCTGCACATTGTTTTGGAAATAAAATAATGCGTTGTACTAAAACATGTCGCGTGGGCCAGAAGAATCAGGAGTTACATTAGCGCCTGTGAGGTGTATAACTTTAGAATTAAAAGACCTTGCAGACGTTGCGGACTTTGAACAGAATGGTGAGATAGGCACTTTGTATGGTTTTGAGTACACTAAAGATGGTGATTATAAACGCAAAGAGGTTGCGACAACAAAAAGTTTCCTAAACTAGAACAGCTGCCAATCTAGAAGCAAATAATGTTGGTCAGTATGAATATAAAATAGTTCGAAAACCTGACCTCAAATGGCACTTAGAACCATATTTAGAATGGGACATAAAATTTGAATTCATAAGCCCATTTACATATTTTAGCCGTCAAAAAAGTTTCAGAAAAGCATTCAACTCTGGCCCTTTACATGTAAGTCTTATGCCAGAATGACAATAGTCGGAAAGAGATTGAAATAAAGCCGTAGGGAAAAAACAGTACATCCTCCACAGAAGAGAAGCGTTTTTAAAAGATGCTTCTACAAAATTACAGTTCATTTCCGCAAATGAAATTAAGGAGACACGTTCACAATAATATTTGAAATTTCTGTCTTAAAAGAATAAGGAGAGGGATGGGGGTTTTGGGCGTTAGTGACGTCCTTTTTAAAGGGAATTCTAATTAGCTGGCAAAACTTAGACGTTGACAGTCTTAAAGTACTGTCGTCATTCTTCACAATGGTGAGGATATTAAGGTTTAACAACAAGCAACAAAATCAATATTAGTCTAAATAGAAACAATCTTACAGCACTAAATTGGATTAATCTTACACATTTAGACCTTATAGGATTTTATTATACTGAACAAGTTTTGACAGAGAGCATGATAAAAACAATAACTGGAATAGATTAAATTCTAGTATAAAACTATGGAGCAGTTAAACTTTATGACAAAAACCCCTCATTGTTCATTAATTTGTGGACAGACTGGTTGTGGAAAAACAATATTTGTCCTCGACCTGTTACAAACAGTTTATCGTTATAATTTTAATCATATTGTAGTTTTCTGTCCAACACTTAAATGGAACAAAGCATATCATGATAGAAGGTTTATATGGACAGATGATGACATATATTTAGTTAATCCTAGCAATAAACTGAGTGAGTGTTTAGAACAGTTTTATAGACTGTTTGAAGGAACGCAAACACTATTTATTATAGATGACTGTTCGGCAGAAAGAGACATAGTTAAAAAGAGAAACACTTTGTCAAAACTAGCTTTCAGTGGAAGGCATGCTGGGATAAGTGTGTGGATTTTATGTCAAAAATATAACTCAGTTTTAAAAAGACTTTAGAGAACAGTTAAAGACTGTAGTTTTATTTCACATGAAAGACAGAGACTCATTTGAAGAATGTTTGCGCGAAAATGATGTTATTGAAAATGATCAGGAAAAACACAGGATTAAGCAAAAACTAAAATCTGAAAAGTTTAGTAAATTAGTATTGAAAACGGATAACCCTGCACAGTATGTTTGTTTGTAGGTCGTTATTTTTTGGTTACTTGTCAGAGAACAGGAATAGGCGGCTTTTAGGGCACTTTCGCCCAAAAACGTGGTGGAGTAGCAATGAGTCCTGAATCGGTGTTTTCCTGTTCTCTCTTGTTCATTTCATTCATATGAAACACACCCACTACATACCATCACACCCTCCCCCTCCACTCACTCTCCTTCCCCTCCTCTTCTCTCTCTCATTCTCCACTCTTCCTCTACTTCCA